>JBBMEF010000021.1:6748099-6766459 GCA_037832685.1 Sicyos baderoa | reverse complement strand
CGCATTAAATAAGTTTTAAAGCCATGCATGCTGGTTAAAGACCTAGGTTAGGACCACTTTTGGGTCGGGTCTTTACAACTTAGGACCTAGTCCTACTCATAAAGGCCATAAATGTTTGAGCCCTTCTGGAAATGTGATTATTTCTCGTCATGTCTCATTTGATGAAAGACACTTTCCTTTTTCAACAGGTTTCTCGTTAACACAAAAATCTTCTAATGTTGCCCTTGGTCTCTCACCTGATCAATGGTTTGGGTCTCTTCCTGCTGCTGTTCAGCCTCCTGCGAATATCCACTCCTCATCGCCTGTCTCTGCCCTGCCGAGTGATCACATTGAGTCTGGTTCTTCTTCAAACTCTGCTCCATTATCAGGTCTCATGCATCATTCATCTTCTCCTCCAACAGTTGCACCTTTGTCTGCTTCTGTGCCTACTCAGTTGGCCCCGAGTTCTCCTGTACCTAGTGATGATGCTTCACTGAGAGTGTCTCCTGAAGCTCCCATATCCCCTCCGCCTGTTGCTCTAAATCATCCGATGGTTACTCGTTCCAAAAATGGGATTTTCAAACCCAAAGTTTGGGTTTCTACTATTCAGCCTGCCATATCTGATTGGGAAGACAAAGAACCTACTCGTGTTACTGATGCTCTTAAAACTGCTGTGTGGGAAAGTGCAATGGACCAGGAATTTCATGCTCTTCTTCAGAATGACACATGGTGTTTAGTTCCGCATGATCCGTCTCAGAATGTTATTGGGTGTAAGTGGGTCTTCAGGATTAAGAGATGTCCCGATGGGTCTGTTCAACGGTATAAGGCACGTCTTGTTGCTAAGGGGTTTCATCAGAACCCTGGCATTGATTATTTTGATACTTTTAGCCCTGTGGTCAAATCCTCTACTATTCGTGTCGTGTTGACTCTTGCATTGTCTAAGAATTGGCCTGTCAAGCACCTCGACTTCAACAACGCCTTTTTGAACGAGACTCTTGATGAAGAGGTTTATATGGAACAACCCCCAGGATATAAAGACTCTTTATTTCCAGGTTATGTTTGTAAACTTAAAAAGGCATTGTATGGTCTCAAACAGGCTCCACGGGCATGGAATAATGCACTTAAGTCTGTTTTACTGTCGTTTGGCTTTGTTCATAGTCAATCTGACTCTTCGCTCTTCATCTACAATCGTGGCCTGATTACGACATTTTTCCTTGTGTATGTTGATGATGTTATCCTTACAGGGAACAACCATGCCTTCATCACCTCCTTGGTGTCCTCTCTGAATAAGCAATTTGCTCTCAAGGATCTTGGTCAGCTCAGTTACTTTCTCGGGATTCAAGTTTCTAACCTACAGTCGGGCATGCTCCTAACTCAGACAAAATATATTGATGATTTGTTGCTTAAGTTAAATATGTCTAATGCCAAACCGGCTCCGTCACCATCTGTCACTGGAAAGGTTTTATGTTTGACTGAGGGCAAGCCACTTGATGACCCGTTTGTCTATCGAAGTACTGTTGGTGCTTTACAATATCTCACCAACACTCGTCCAGACATTGCTTATATTGTGAATCACTTAAGCCAGTTTCTGAAGTGCCCAACTGACTGTCACTGGCAGGCTGTCAAACGAGTTCTCCGTTATTTGTCTGGTACTAGACATTTGGGCCTGCTCCTCCAACCTCTTGAAAATTTGACACTTTCTGCTTTCTCAGATGCTGATTGGGGGGCTAATCTGGATGATCGAAGATCTGTTGCTGCCTACTGTGTTTATTTTGGGAATTCTCTTGTCTCCTGGTCGTCTAAAAAGCAGACGGCAGTTGCCCGTTCTAGCACTGAATCTGAGTATCGCGCTCTTGCCCATGCCACTGCAGAGGTTCTTTGGCTTCGACAACTATTGACCGAGTTAGGCATTCATCTCACAGTTCCTTCTGTCTTATGGTGTGACAATATCGGTGCTGGATCATTGACAGCCAATCCTGTGTTTCACGCCCGTACGAAGCATATAGAGATCGATGTCCACTTCATTCGGGATCATATTCTACATCGGCGTTTGGAAGTTCGGTATATTCCTTTGCCTGATCAGCCAGCAGATTGTTTGACACAATCATTATCACATACTCAATTTGCCTATCTTCGTTCCAAACGAAAACTCGGTGTCGTGGAACTCCCTTCTTGTTTGAGGGGGATGTGAAGATATGATATAATATCTTCTATTATTAATGATATCTTCTATTATTAAATGTATTTTAGATATTAGGTTAAATGCTCTAGAAGATTCCTAATGTATTTAATTTATTGTTTTATTTATTCATTCCCTATTATATAAAGGGCATGAGAGGTGTACAGAATATTCATTCAAATAGAGATTAACTTTCCAGTTACTTGTAGACCTTTTCTTTTACTACCTCATGTGCTTTTTGGGTTGGGTTGAATAATCAATTTTTTTAATTCAAATATATGTGTTTTTTTTTTTTAGAAACTAAATATATGTTTGTTATTTTTTTTAGGTAAGACTTAAACAATATTTTATATTTTGTCAAAAAAAAAAAAAACAATATTTTATAGAATTTTAAAGAATAAAAAGTCCATAATTTTAGAATCTTAATAAGTATTAAAATAGTTGAGAATGCTTTGACATCGGAGATTCGGAGGTTCAATCCTCATGTGCTTCTTAGTTTTTTTTTTTTCTTTTCAGTTTTAATTTTTAAAATGAAATCTTCAGTTTTAATTGGGCCAAGTATATACTTATTTATTTTTTTTCTTTGATACTGACTTATTTATTATTTTAATTCCTAACAACATAACATTAATATTCTTATATTATTTTAATTTATTTTTTTTTGATAAAAACTATACATTATGTTCATTTTATATTGAGATAGTATTATTTTAATTTTTTTTTAAAATTATTATTTTAATTTCAATATATAACAAATCCTTACTTTAATTTCAATATACACTAGTTATTATATTAATTCTATAAGTTTAATAATATATATATTTATATATTATTAATTTAAATATATACTAGATTTATAAAAGATTTTCATGAATAACAAAAAAGTAAAAAATTATACTTCAAAATTTTAGAAAAAAAAAAAGAAAAATCAAATATAGAAAATCTATTCAATTACAGTAAATTAATGACATATTTTAGTTTGGTTCTTACCAGTTTGACTTTTATTAGAAAAAATGATCCAAATAGTAAAAATGGGTCAATAAGAAAGAATTTTAATGACGTATTTATATAATTTAGTTACGAAAGAATTTTAATGACTGAAAGTTATCATCCAAATTAAAGGCTATTAACTCAATAAATTGAGAACTATCAACTCTAATTAAAAGTTATCAACCGAATTGATTGAAACTTATCAACGAACTAGTTAAAAATTATGAACAAATTTAATTGAAACGTAAATATTTTGGTTAGGTTATATACAATTACTTTCAAAAATTTGGTATCGATGAATATTATTGTAAGAGAGAGCTGGTTGATCAAAATAAATTCCGTGTGATTGCAACGACTTATGCATTTTGTTTTGTTCATAATTTAGCAATTACTTAATTTTCTTAAAAATAGATTTATTTTTGTTTTTAGAAATTTGTAAAAACAGATTTTGTTTTTATTTTTATAATTGCATTACAATTTTTCCAAAAAAACTATCTTGCGCCAGCAAGGCCCTTCTGGTAGCTTTGTTTTTGCTTCCATTCAAGTTTCGTACGGCGAGACTTTGAAGAGAGAGAAGAAGAAGAAGAAGAAGAAGAAGAAGAAGAAGAATCGCTCTTCTGTTGAACGGTGGTGGCCGCCATGAAAGCTTCCTTCAAGCTCTTTTGATATTCAAACAGCCACAACTCAATTCCTTGAAGGTCATCCAAAACACACACACTGAAAACGTAGATTTCATCTTCATAATATATTTATATATATTTTTTTGAATAACGAGTATTGACATTGCTCCATGCTTTGTAGAAGCTTTGTCTTGTGCTCAGAATCATAATTCTCGCTTCCAATTATCTTCATCTTTTTGCGTTTTTGCCCATTTCCCTCTAACCCTAGAGTTTAGGTTTTTGGTTTTGATCCCGTCGCTTGGTTCGTTCCTGTTTACGTGTTCATCTGAGGGCGGAAGTCAAGATATCTTCGGCGGAGATTCTGGTTTTTGCGCCGGGTTATCTCGGGGTTTTAGGGTTTTGCCGGTACCGGGGTGATTTTGTAAGTTCTTTGTGGTTGATTGATTGAAGGTTGTGGCGTAGGTTTAGAATTGAGTAGTTTTGGAGGTCGATGAACTTTGTGGATGATATTGTTTTTTAGGGATTTAAGATCAAGCTACTTTAGCAGTGAAGTAGTGATTTGAGATTTCGGATCTCATTTAGGGATAAGGATTAAATGCTGGGATTTTAATCCGGTCGATTTGACTTTCCTTGTCGCGCCTCTGCCATTGACGACGGATAGGTTCTTCACTTTTGGGATTGGTACCCCTTTTGTGTGAAAGAAGGGTTTAATTTGGCCTTTGGCTAGGAGCCTGTGGTTGAGATTCTTCGTTGTGGATAAGATGAGCTCAAGCGTGACAGATACGGGTGCGAACAGCGGCAAGTTGCTGGTTCATGTTTCTGAAAATGGGCACTCCTTTCAGCTTGACTGTCATGAGGCTATGCTGGTTGAGGATGTGATGCACTCGATTGAATCCGTCACCGGGGTTAGCTGCAATGATCAGTTTATTCTCTCTTTGGATGTTAGACTGGAATCTCAGCGACCCCTTTCGGCCTACAAGCTTCCAGCAGATGATCGGGAAGTTTTCTTGTTTGATCGATCCAGGCTACAGAACAATGCGCCTCCGCCTCCACCGGAGCAGATTGATGTCCTTGATATTGCTGAGCCACCATCACCTCTATCTTCACAAGATTCCCATCCTTTAGATGATGCCTCAGACCCTGCTTTGAAGGCTTTGCCTTCTTATGAGAGGGAGTTTCGTTACCACTATCACAAGGCTCACATAATATACAGTAGTACGGTGATGAAATTTGATTACTGTGAGAGGCTTTTGGGAGAGCAGAAGGTTCAAGAGAGAGCTTTAGAGGTTGCAAAGGGTAATTTGGATCAATACTATAAAATGATTAATCAGAACTACACAGATTTCATGAGGCGCTATTCGCAGCAGCATCGAGTTCATACTGATCTGTTGGTGAATTTGGGAAGAGACATTGAGAAATTGAGGTCCGTGGAGCTTCATCCAGCGTTACAAACAGCCAGTCGCAAGTGCTTACTGGATTTTGTGAAGGAGGATAGTTTGCGGAAGTCAGCCGAAAATTGCAGCAGCTCACACAGCCAATTTGAGAACAAAGTTTTTCAATTTAAGGGGATGTTTAACGAGGTTAAGCGAAAAGTTGAGGATTTATTTTCCAGCAGGGCTTCTTTCTCTATCAAGAATTTGGAACTGAATATTAAGGAGCATCAGCGGTATATCAATGAACAAAAAAGTATAATGCAGTCCTTGAGGTTAGTTTCTATTTACTTATGCCAAAACTCATTCATCAGACCTGCCATAGTACTCTACCATCTGGTTTTTTTATTTGGCGTGTGAATTTTCCCTCAAATCAATTTTTTTTAGAAATTGTAATAGATGAGCTTTTCTCACAAAATAATTACAAATATATAATTAAAAATATAGGTAAATTTTAAAATATTTACATCATTAATACATTTTAATATTTTAATATAAATACTCGTATTATAGTACTGTATTATCAGTACTATAGTTGCTATTTTTTTTTAAATGACCATCATTGTAATTATTTTCTAAATTTGACTAATCTGGTTTTTTTTTTCTTTTTTTGCTCTTTAGTCGTCTCTGTGTATTTAATACTTATCATTTATGTTTCTCACGTCTTTCTTCGATCGGTGCTATAATTAAATTTACCCCAATCGATCCGCTTCATTTTTTTGGGTGATTGATTATTTAACATGATTCAACGTAGTATTAGAGTAGGAGTCTCGAGTTCAAATCCCCACCGAGTTGTTTTACCTCAATAATATTGATTCCACTAGATGGTCATTCTCAAATCGACAAATGAGGGGAGTATTGGTTGATTTAATTAAATTTACTCTAATTTATCACCTTAAAGTTTTGGGTTGATTGGCAATGTAGCACGATTCAAACCGTTACTTTAGTCTCACGATTCATGCATTTGGTACAAACTGGTTTTCTTTCATTTTTTCTATATGAAATCTTGTTTTTTTATTTAAGAAGGATAAATTATGGCAACGAGAGCAATAGCTCAACGGTAAGTACTCAAAAAAGTAAATTACAGCAGTTGTTTACTCTTCAATATGTTTACAATGACTAAACGTTTGTTTGTGCGTAACAATGCAGCAAAGATGTTGATACTGTAAAAAAATTGGTGGATGATTGCCTATCTTGCCAGTTATCTTCCTCACTTCGCCCACACGATGCTGTTTCAGCCCTAGGTCCTATGTATGATGTTCATGACAAAAGTCATTTGCCAAAAATGCAAGCTTGTGATCATGCAGTTTCTAAACTACTTGACGTTTGTAAGGATAAAAAAAATCAAATGAACAACTTCTTGCACTATTACATGCAAAAGATCGCTTATAACTCGTACATCATCAAGGATGTCAAATTACAGTTTCCTGTTTTCAAAGAGGCAATGGGGCGCCAGGAGGACCTATTTATGGACCTAAAGTTAGTGCGAGGGATTGGTCCTGCCTACAGAGCTTGTCTTTCTGAAGTTGTTAGAAGGAAAGCTTGCATGAAGCTTTACATGGGTATGGCTGGTCAAATGGCTGAAAGGCTCGCAAGGAAGCGGGAGGATGAGGTTAGAAGACGTGAGATGTTTCTGACAGAACATAGTGGATACTTTCCAAGAGATGTTATAGAATCCATGGGATTAATTGATATTCCTAATCCATGTGATGTCCATATAACTCCTTATGACGATCGCTTAATTAATGTCGATATTTCAGACATTGACCATTATGCTCCTGAGTACTTGTTAGGATTCCCTTCGAAGAGCGAGAAGCAAGGAGTCCCTAAGGATTCCTCTACAAAATCAGTCGAGGCTGAAGAATTTTCGAAGGGAACCTTTGAGAGTTATGGCTCTGAGCTTGTTGAAGGTTCTGAGTTAGTAGAGATTGCTGGAACCAGCAAGATGGAAGTTGAGAATGCAAAATTGAAAGCTGATCTTGCTTCTGCTTTAGCCTTTATTTGTTCGTTCACTCCTGAATATGATTTAAACGACGACAGCAAACTAGACAGTATCTTAAAGAATGCTGCTGCGAAAACAGCTGAAGCCTTGCGTCTTAAAGATGAATATGGAAAAAGACTTCAATTAATGCTTAAAACTAAGCAGATGCAATGTGAATCATATGAAAAACGCATTAAGGAATTGGAACAAAGATTGTCTGACCAGTATTTGCAGGGGCAAAATCTCTCAAATAATGATGCATCTAATTTCTCAGTTTTGGCTGAAAAGAGTGATGATCGCAAGCCTCAAATCATAGGTGGTTTAGAAGCCCCTGCACCTTGCATGTCTACTACAGAGCCAATGGATGAGGTTTCTTGCATTTCTAATTCACTGGATGTGAAGCTGGGGCTTTTTGCTGGACAGCCTGATAGAGCTCGAGAAGCAGTTGATGAAAATATGATGGATTCCCGTGGAGATCAGAACCCTCATTCGGATTCTTCAATGATGGAGCCCAATCGTGAAGAATTTCAAGACTGTGAGAAATATGTGAGAGATAAAGTAGGACAGATGGGAATATCTCTGACAAACAGTTCCACAGCTGAGAGCATTCCTCGGAATGTTTTACCGTGTGAGACAGTAGAAGATACCAATTTAGAATCTAATCTACATAATGGCCTTCTGCTGGAGTTGCGAAATTCACTTGTGGACAAGACCAATCTGTTGAGTGAAACTGAGACAAAACTCAAAGATGCTATGGAGGAGGTTGCCTCACTGAAGAGAGAGTTGGAAGCTAGTAGGAAGCTACTTGATGAATCTCAGGTACTTATTGTTCCTTTTTCTATGCTCTCCCGTTAAATGTTGCTCTCCCTTGGAACTTTGTTTCTAACAAACGACCAATGCTTTGGCGGCCTTGCGTTCTATTTTTTAATTTTTCTGTGACTTGTGGCTTTCTCCTGTACGTTTCTCACTTTTATTCATCGACCCACTTCCTTTCTTTTTGATATGCATCGATTCTCTGGTCTTTTTGTCTTGGGTTGATCGGAGTCTTGGGCACAAACGGAGGTATTTTTTTTAAGAAATTGAACTTTAATTGAGAAAAAAAAGAACAATACAACTGGCATACAAAAAAAGAAAAAGCAATCCGAACAATGTTATAAAAGAACTCAATTATTCTGACTTATCTTCAAATGTTATTGTTTTTCTTTTTCTCTCTTTCCAAATGAACCAAAGGAATGTGCTAGTCTTGCAATGGAACTTATCTTCAAATGTTCTCCGTTCTTTCTTGGTTCTACACTTCTATTTTTTATTGCTGGTTTTGTTCGGGAGTCGGTGGTTGTGCTTTAGTTTGATTGATTTTTTCTGAAGTTTGGACAGCTTGTTTGCCCTTTTTGTTGGTTGCCTTGTTATCGTCGTTTCTTATTGTTTGTTTTACTCCCTATAAAAGTTTGTACCTTCAACTTCTTTTTTTTAATCTATCCATGAAAAGTCTGTTTTCTGTTAAAAATACATTCTTGAAAGTTGAACCATATTTACTCGTGGTTTGTGAAAGAGTACTTTTTTTTCTTTTTTCTATTTAGTTTTCGTTGTTGTGATCAATTATCATCGGGGTAGTTTATTCTTTATCCATACTTGCAGATGAATTGTGCACACTTGGAGAATTGTCTGCATGAAGCAAGGGAGGAAGCTCAAACTCATCTTTGTGCAGCTGCTCGTAGGGCTTCAGAGTATAGTACACTTCGTGCATCAGCTGTGAAAATGCGTGGCCATGTTGAAAGACTAAAAACCTCCATTTTTTCTCCAAGTGGAGTGGCTGCTTTTGCTCATTCATTGCGTTCTTTAGCGCAATCTCTAGCCAAGTAAGTTACTTTCGTTTTTCGCTCTATTGCTGGTTTCCATACTGTTCTTACATTAGTAAAGACGATTTGCAAAGCAAGCCGTGTTTAGCAGTAATTGACATGTATGACATGTATCTTCAATCTAGAGCTCACAAGTTCAAACTCCCAATCCTCAACCCCCAAATAATGTTGTACTAAAAATGATCAGATGCACCTTGTTTCTTGTATTTGATTGTACTTTTTCTGCAAAGGAATGTTTGCAATGAGTTTCTTTTTCGATTTTTATATGAAACAAAACTTTCATTTTTGTATGTAAGTCTTATCGAAACTAATTACAAAAACCACCTTCACTGTGTAATTAAAGTAGCGAGTTCAAACCCCATGGTGGCCACTTACCTAGGAATTTATTTCAAATTAATACCTATGGATTTCCTTGGCAACCAAATGTTGTAGGGTCAGGTGGTATACCATGTGGCATTAGTTGAGGTGCGCTCGCGCTGACCTGGACAGTCACGGATATCAAAAAAAAAAAAATTATAGTAGCGAGACTTTGATATCTATTAAATCCTTATAGATTGGGTATTGTCCTTGAAACTATGATTGTTTCTAGCATAAAGAAAATTTCCCCATAGAGTTTTTTTTTCTTTTTAAAAGGGTGACCGACAAGTGAGTAGTCGAGGAGAGTGTGAATGTCTTTCTTCGGTAAATAAACAATTTCATTAAATATATGAAATGTACAAGGAATAAAAATAGGCCCCTAAAAGTGCATTACAAGAATGACTTCCAATTGTTATTTAGAAAAGAAAAGGCCAAACGGTATGAAGAAATCGATAGGGTGAATCACACAAGCTTTTGAAGGAGCACTGGGGTCACTTCTTTAGCCGAGAAGGTGTAGGAGAAGAAAATCTTCGGGGAAGTGTGCATCATGGCAGCGATCTCGCACGGTTCTCACACATATATACACATGTTTGACACTCAGTCTAAATTGATGTCAAGGGGCAAGGGAAACTATCATGAAACATACCTAGAAACAGAAATCATGTTGCCATTTGTTGATACCAAGGGGAGCTAATGTTGCTTACATGGTTTTCACCACACGCAAATGTGTTCGACGACCAACCAACATTGGAGTTGAGGAACAATATCAAGTTACCTCGTCGCCACAACAGCAAGTTGAAGCTCAAGCAAACGAATACGCATGTGACAATGAAACCCTTAAAAACTACCCAGTCTTATGAACTGAACTGATTTTCTTGGATTAGTTCGATTCAATGCAGACCGAATCGGTCAAAGAAAAATTAAGGTACCCAAATCGTCACTAAAATGATGGGCATCTTTTGAGGTTTCTGAGAAACATTCAATCGCCAACGTTAGAGAGGTCAGTGCCATTTTCCAAATCGTCGGTCCCATTTCGTCTAACGCCCAAAAAAATGGTTAAAACTCGTATCCATCTAAGACGAGTTTTATGGGTCATCGCCATTCACCAAAAATGTTAGAGTAAAAACCCCATGGTCAGCTAGATCTAGTCAGGGTCAGTGGGTCTCGTCGATTTAGAGAGCATCGCACGTACCAAACAAGGCGAACGCACCAGACAAACTCCAGAGAGAGAGGCTAGCCGGACACCGGAAAGTGTATAAATGACGTTCTGATTTCTAGTTGGACGCCTACCACATATGGAAAAACAGTTTGAAGCTTCATTCCCGTCGAAGGTGGAGGGGGAAAGAGGGAGATAGCCATGCTGGTGTTCCTCCTCTGGCGCCAGTGAAGAACGAATTCGGAGGGGGAGAGGGGAAATTTATGGTTTTGCTAGAGAGGTTAGAGAGAGAGGGAGTTTAGGGAGAGAGGTTGAAAAATAATCATCTCTTCGGCTTGTTAATACCCTCGTCGTGTCTCCACGTAGAAACCTTCAAATAATCCATTATCCTCTACCAACAAATATATTTGGCTCAAGCAATCAACAAGGGTTAATAAGGGAATAACGGATCTTAGAAGCAACGATTTTACCACACGGTTATCCATTGAAATCAATGGAGAAGTTGGCCGCATATATGCACTCTCTGATCCATTTTCAGATATATGCAAAAAGTTCTTCTGTTGCAGATAAAAGAAGCAATTTCATCCATAATCACTGTTCTACTCTTCTTTGGGATTCTAATTTTTGCAGTTCAGTTTTTTCTTTATATATTTCATGTATTTTTAAATGCACTAGTACTAATAATGTATTATTGGATGACGAATCTGATCCAACATATTTGGTTTCTCCATTCCTTCATGCAGCTATATAAATTTTACGTTTTCTACTAAATGGATAAAAATTCTTTAAGAATCCTTGAAGGTAATTTTCTGATGTTTGAATGCGTTTCTAGACATATTGTTGGTTATTTATATAAAATTCCTTAAGAATCCTCGAAAAGAACATTAGAGAGACTGCTTGACTGTAAATGCAATTTCTTTCTATTTTCCATCTTGTTTTAATTCTGGATTCTAGAAGTTTTCTTGTGCAAATACATTTATGAAACGTTTTATTAGCAATTGATTAGAGTTATGAAACTAACCTAAAATTCTTTTAGTTCTGGTAGTGACAATGAAAATGATGGTACAAATGAATTCCGCCAATGCATCTGGGCTATAGCGGAGAGAGTTGGAATTTTGGTCAAAGAACGTGAAGAGCTGCTTGAAAAATACCCAAAGGTCGAAGCTGCGAACGAACAACTTGTCAAAGAACTGGAAGAAAAGAAAGAGCTTGTTAAAACTTTGTATGCAAAGCATCAACTCGAGAAGCAGGTAAACTTCCTTTATGAGCTATCCCTAATTAATCCTTAGAAAATGTATGTCTTAAGAATGTCAGTCGGTTTATGATCGGGGTTGAATTCTCGTAATCTCGAACAACTTACTGAATTTCAAAACAGGTAAACAAGGAGAAGATTTCTTTTGGTCGCATGGAAGTACATGAGATTGCTGCATTTGTTCGGAATGCAGCTGGGCATTATGAGGCAATCAATCGAAATTGCGCCAACTACTACCTGTCTGCTGAATCTGTGGCTTTATTTTCAGACAATCTCCTTTCCCGACCTAACTACATTGTTGGGCAGATTGTCCACGTTGAACGGCAGACCGTGAAGCCATCACCACCTTCTCCTCGGTGTGATCACGGTAGTGTCGATCAAACTGATTGCATGATTTCCGACTCGGGAACTGAGAGGTTGACCTTGAATTCAGGTTTATCTTTGAACCCATATGGTCTCCCGGTCGGATGTGAATATTTTATAGTGACCGTAGCGATGTTACCAGATACTGCTATTCATTAAACAGCTTCCTGATCCCTGCAAACAAACAGACAGACATGATGGAAGATCCCAAGTGTACATATGAATAACATTGAAGAACAATTGTTGGATTTTTCCTTTTGTACAAATATGATGGTGGAATGAGTTTTTAACCCCCTCACTTTATACCCATCTCTCTCTATCTCTTTGTAAATATTTAGCACTCCCAGTGTGGAAACTGTGAATATTATTGCCTCCTAGGCCTTTGTTTGACTCTACTTGACTTTTCTATATATATATATATATCAATATATGAACTTTACAAGTTTATTAGTACAAAATGCCAATGTTGAGTTTCTCATATCTGACTTACCAACTGTCTCTCTCCAAGAAGCTTCTGAAGTATATATATATATATATATGTTTTCTACAGAGAAGAAACTGAATATAGTATATATATTTTATCAATTTAATTTTTAGATATTTTTTTTTTTTTGTTGTTGATTTTAAAAATGAGTATTTTTTCTTTAATAATCAACTATCTTATAAAAAAATAATATATATTTTTTGCGAAAAATTAAATATCTGAAAATATTAAAAATAATTATAAAGATTCAGATTTGAAAATAAAAAATAAAAAGTTCATAATTTTTTAAGTCTTGGATATTTTTTTTTGTGAAATATACTCGTTACTATGGTTTCTATATATACTTTTTATTAGAGATACCTGTATGGGGTTGGCCCGGTTGGGGTTTGGAGGACCACTTCTAACAAAATTAATTGAACATTTTCAAACCATTACGAAAAAAAAAAACACCAAAAATATTTTAATTTTGTTAAAACTCCTAAATGTTCATGTGGTGTCAATAGTATCATTTTTCTTGAGACTATATAAAAAAAAGTTAGTTTCGGAGTTCAACTTAACAATTCGTTTAAAAAAGAGTTCGATAATATTAATAATAAAAAAAACTAAATAATTACAAAACAGAAGTTCAAAGTTCCAAATAAACTAATAATAGCCAAAGGATTTTCAATTTACAACTTATGTAAGATGGGTGGGTTGTCTCATAACATTACATGGGAAAGAATTAAAACTGAGTTAAAATGCTTAAATACATGAATTACACATACAGGATTCTTCATCAATATATACATTCAGAATCCCATGAGGAATTTTTGTCATCAAACCAACAATATACAGAAACATTTCAGCCAGACTTAATTTTCATCATCTTCTGAGATGTCGAACAAGAATTTCGGGATAGAAGCGATACGAGGAAGATGCATTAGTAGTTCACCAAACGAATCCTTCCTAGACAAACCAACTGCCTGCTTAGTACCCGAGTTATCTTTCCCATCCTCTGAAAAAGCTTTGACATCACCTCTCAATTTGTTACCGAATTTATCGCTCTTCTTGCCATCGGGTGCTTCGCCTCGACTTTCGTCATTGACCTGGGAATTCTGAGTTGCGGCATTGGTCGGTTCTTTCTGCAAGAGACAGCATAGAGAATTGACCCTTTTCATGAGAGACTTCTCGTCAGAGGTTGTAGATTGGTTGTCATTCAGCAGATATTGTGCAATGTCCTCAAGTATGTCCTGGTATTCTGGACCTTGATTGGAAAATGATGGATCTGCCGCTGTCATCTGCTCTGTAATACAGTGCCCGATATGATTCACGAGATCGCTCATCGACATGGACGGGTGAAGCCCAGGTACCTTCATTTGTTCCCAATTTCTTGGGCTTCTAGTACTACCAACTTCAAAATTTGCACTCGCTTCGGCTGCACATGATTCCGTCCTTTATCAGTAACAAAGGAATAGCACAAGATATTATGAATACAAACCAACGTTTGACTAATTCCTGATAGAATCCTAGAGAAAGGTACAACTCCCAGATTCTCGAAACAAATATGAATAACAATGAATATTGACCATTCAAATCATGAAGTTGACACCATGTAGTTTTTTGTACATAAACTCATAAGCATAAATAATGAAATATGACGTGGAAAAGCACGCTCATTTCTTCACTAAACACATCTTTTCTGAATACTTTTTTTTTTTAAACAAAAGGTCCAAGATTCATCTAAGCCAAGAAGTACACAGTATACGCCATATTTGTTGTCAAGGAGGGATAATAGTGTGATAAGGTGTGTGGATTGCTGGGCCACCCATCGTTCGTCCTCGCTCTTTTTTCCATTTCAAATATTTAGAATGATTAGTTAAAGTCCCTTCTTTTTCTTTCTATATATATTTTTTGCATCTGTGAGGTTGTCAAGGAAACCCGTAAAATATTAATTCCTAGGTAAGTGTCCACCATTCTTGCTATTCCGTTAAGATATCTTCAATGTTGAAGAGATTCTCTGTAGGGCCCTCAGCTCTTATTGGCAGGGCCCTATTCAACCTCACTTTTAACTTATTTAATAATATTTTAATAGCATAATCAAATAATAATACATGCAAAAAAGTATGTAAAACATATCCACTGAAACGGATATAAGAAAAGGCAAATCCATAAATTGTCACCTGAGCAAGGTGACGGGGCTTCTTGAGAGTGACGTTCTACTGTCGTACAAGTAGATTCTTGTTCATCTATCTTCAAGGATGATTGATGAGGAGACGGTGAGCCATCTGTCCGAGCAGATACAGTTGATCCTTTACTATTTTCTGCTTGGTGTTCTGGATCCTCAAATACCGAAACCCTTCGATCGAAATATGGTGAATCCAAAACTATCTCCGGTTGCCGGCTTAAGAAGTTAAGACGCATATCACACTGGATTAGCTTTTCAAAGTGTTTGTTCAACAATCCTTGAGGACATTGCAGAAAATGTTGCCTAACAATCAAAAGTAGATTTTTGAACAAAAAAAAAACAATCAAAAGTAGATTTCCATTATGATTTGACCTTACGTAACATGAGGAAAAGAACTAATTAGTGTTGTTAAAAGAAGACCTAGTACAAGTTCTTATCATGAATACTTAGCATTTTATCATGATTCATGACATATTAGAGCATGCATATGCATCTCTAATATGTTAGGTACGTGAAATGAATATTATAATTTTCTCAGCAAAGCAAAAAAAATAAAATAAAAGGAGAATAATAGAGAAAATCCCTGTAAAAAAAACATTTCATCCAAAAGGTTGTCCAATCCACATACTCTTCAGTGGATGTGGATCTACTACATTTCATTTTTTCTCAAAAGATGGAAAGTTGCTTGCCAGCAAAAGAAAATTCCATGGTCAAAGAAAGACATGTTTCATAATACACCCAATATGTGAAACACCAGTCAGCATTCAAAGAGGCGTGAAGGACGATGAAATTATGAAATGACAATATAATCTAGAGCTCTAACTTTGGAATCCCAAAACAATATAACAAAATAGAACATCTCTACTCAAGACAAGAATAAATGACATGAAAAACTTCCATACTTTGTTAAATAAAGAGAACTTTCTAGCATTGAGCATAAAATTTGATACAGTTCAAGGATGGTAAAATCACAAACATTACCTATGTATAGTAGCCTGGCCATCAGTAAAGTCAGCAGTTGCCTGCCATAATGTGTGCTTTCTGGGTTGAGGGTTTGTCTCCCGGAAGAAAAGGGGCTGCCTAGCCAACTACAGAAAATAGCAATCAACAAATGAAAAAGGGCAGTCAAGGAACAAATACAGAAGTCCACCACAAATACACTTGCACGAGTAAGAAAAGATAAAACATTAGCAAAAATAAAACGTACCACCACATTCAGAGTACCGGGTCCATTATCGGGGCAGTGTGCCTTTAAGGCCATAATATCAGACCACTGGATTTCTATTTTACTCTTCAACCCACCTTCAAGAATTTCCCATACAAGCTTATGCTTAGCAAAGTAACATTTTGCCACCAAATCACCCTCATATCTTGATTTATACTGTCAATAAACAAGACCTAAGTTACTACCTGTTATCCACAACATTTTCAAATCATTAGAAGCACAGGGGAAATCAATATTACCTCCCAACCTCCGATTCTTAGAAGCGATGCAGGAAAGTTTGAAGCTTTCAGCTTGTCAATAGAGCCCAAAACCGCAGTGCCTTTATTTTCCTTTCTTATCGGAGAGTTTAAGCTTTCACATTCGGCCGCATCAGTTGAAGTAGGAGTTGGTTGAGAAAGCTTCATTTGAATTAGATCCAACAGTGAAGGGCTCTTCCTCAACCGCAAACCAAGAGGGCTAGGCTCATCAAGAGGATTGTATTGAGAAGGCGGTACCGGAAAATCATCGGTACCATCACCACTCCATTGCTTCGGATTTGACAAGATAATGCAAAAACAGGAAACAAAAAACAAAATCATTCCAAGTGGTGAAAAAATCAGAAACGCAATGCTTCAACAATCAAAATCACCACAAAGAACAAGCAGAAAAGTACATTTCAACTCTCATATATAAAAAATTAGTATAGCAAAACGGCACACAGAAGATCAATCTCCATTAAAATTTATTAAAAAAGAAAGTTAATGTTTAACATTTTAGTTCAATTACATAACATTCATCTTCTAAAAATAGCTCCAAGGATCAAAAGAAAAGAAAAAAAAAAAAAAAAAATCCCAAGCGATTTCTTCGTAACCAATTAGGGGGGAAACCCCCGACTCCACGTACCGGTGAACACGGCATCGCGGTTTTGGATCGCTTGGATAAGGGAGCATGCTCCTCTTCAAGAGAATCTTCGATCTCCAGCTTCACCGGCGGCTCCAGAGAGCGATTCCCGGATTTCATCAATTGTACCATCAAATTCTGCGGCTACAGATTGTGAAAACTGAAATCAATGGCGAAAAAATCCAAAAAGCTTCAAAACGAACACGAGAACGAAACCCTAGAACGACGATCTGTGACCGAAATGGATAGAAATGCGAAAGACGACGGAGATTCCAAAAGCTCGAAAATATTTTATTTGTTTTTATTTTTCTAGAATTTAAAATTAATTTTTATGTTAAATAATAATAAAATAAAAGAGACAAATAAAGAGAAATTTGGGGGAATTTTTAACGTCGTTCGGGTAGGTTGCAGCTGCCGGAGTCTAATTTGAGGCGATTTCCATGTGCCATTTTTATTTTCCCCCTTTTTGAAATTGTATTCATTCATTAATAATAATAATAATAATAATAATAATAATAATTCTACGGACTCATTCTCAATCAATAAGCATCGACCAATGTTGCACAAAATCATTTCACAATTTTTATTTTATACGAGAAAGGAAGAAATACAATAAAGAGAGACTTCAAACCCCTCGATTTTAAATCCCAAATTTGCATTGTGCCAAATTTACAAAATTAAATCTGACATTCTTTTTTTATTTACCAAACATCCATTTCCAAATCCCTTGATTATAATCTAAACCCACATATTCCAAACGGCAAACCAAACCAGACCTATATGATTTTTGGAAATTTATAGTAGAAAATAAATTCCGACATCCTATTTTAGTTATAAAAATGTTTTATTCATATCAAAACATTTCAATCAATTTAACTTGATTAAAATTATTAACTTTATTTGATTGAATGTTAACTCCTAGATTGAAATCATCAATTTAATTTGATTAAATAACTTTTGGCTATATTTTAAATGTTATTCTTGAAAGGTACATTATACTTTTTTTTTTTTTAATAACATATAAAAGGAAAGAACAATCTCTTTTACAAAGAAAAATATTCTCATTTTTAATATATGGTTAGATTTTTTTTTATTTTTTATTTGAACCATGTATATTTAGAGTGTTTTTTTAGTTGATATTGTAGGAGGATTTCCTCTAATGGATGAGGCCCGTAACCCGCTTACGAAAGGCCCAAAATAAGCCAGAGAAGTCCAAAAAGGGGCTCAGAAAGGGCCGATAGAGAGCGAAGAAGGGCCGAGGCTGCGTATCTAACTGTTAGCGAAATAATGACACACCGATTTAAATAATAATAATAATAATAATATGGAATCAACAGTCTGTTCACAGGGTTCGTCTTAACTTCGTCAAAAACGAAGGAAACTAGTCCGTTCTCGTGGTTCGTCTCCACTTCGTTAAAACGAAGGAAACTCACCAACTTGATGTG
>JBBMEF010000021.1:6719433-6730487 GCA_037832685.1 Sicyos baderoa | reverse complement strand
GGTGTAAACTTAATCCTTTATTTTGGTCATATAGTTTTGAAACACTACTTAATTACTGGAGATCATTTATTTGACTCTTAGTAATCTATACTTATATTTTGTAATTTCATAATTAATGAAATTGTTTCTTATCCAAAAAAAGATCTACAACTGCAATTTCAGTTTACTCTCTTGATATAACTTTCTTTCCTCTGTGGATTTTATTACTTAAATTGACATTCATTCGTAGCATTGTAAATCAGTATTTAGTATATTTGTTAATTGGCTTAATAATTCTCATTAAGGGCAATGTACATAAATATCATTGTTTGGTCAGTCGCTTTACTGAATACGTCTATCAGGTGATTCTAGCTTTTAAGATAACAAATTGTCAGGTGATTCTTGGCATTTCAATAATTTAATTGAAACTTCTTTATGGGTTATATTGTTACTTTTTCTCTTTTTTTTAGTACATATCAGGGGAAGGGGGACAAATATCGATTCTTGGGATCAAACCTGTGACACTGGTGTTGAACTGATTTATATAACCAAACAATGAAACTATTGTGCCACTGACTCATTCGATGGGTGTTGTTTCTCGCAGCTACTTTC
The DNA here is from genome assembly GCA_037832685.1 of Sicyos baderoa. Lineage (NCBI taxonomy): Eukaryota > Viridiplantae > Streptophyta > Magnoliopsida > Cucurbitales > Cucurbitaceae > Sicyos > Sicyos baderoa. Next base: position 6,729,896 of record JBBMEF010000021.1, on the reverse strand, counting down.
ATGATGTGATCTACATTACAAGCTTTGTGCAAATAATGTCAATCCTCTCTGGGAAGTTTTGGTATACCTACCTTGTGGTAAGGTCCACATACTTTTAAATTGAACTTTACACATATTTAGTGTAACATATAGCCTAGACGTAGACCTAATCCTGATATTTGGGCGTGAAATAATGTTGTACATCATTTATAAGTGCTTGTGCATCTCTAAACATTTTTTTTTTTTTTTTTTTATTGTTACTTATATTACTAAATATTTGTGCATCTGATAGAAAATTAAAAATACTATGCCCTACGACCCAACGAGCTATAAAGTAGATATACTTCACTATTATTTAATGTTCATTTTCTCACTGCTCTGCAGATTCCAGCATTTGGGGTATACAAATCTTCTGGTTTAATTAAGGGATTACTGTCGCTAGGTGGTTCAGAGGTAAATCTAAACCCACTCCAAACATGATTTCTGTATTAGATAACAAAAACAAAAGAAGCCCGTCTTCTGTTTTGATTTAGTCATATATCCGTGTGTCGTTTAGGATGAACCCGAGGACGAGAAGACTCGCAAGAAGCGGGAAAAGATGGAGAAGAAAGCTTCAAGGGGGAAGTTTATGAAGACCAAGAATAGATAATCTTTCTTCAAAACTAACCGGAGTCTACTAGGCGCGCTATCAACTTAAGTTATCAGATGCAAATTCGAGGAAATGGACCGCTGACAGTCGAGTTTCAGGCATCGTTTGAAGTTAGTTTGAGTATTGATCTGACTAATTATAACAGGAACAAGGGGGGCAGACCCAGAAGTATATCACTGTAACCTCCATTCTATCAACTGAGCATTTAGAAGTCCCTGTCTCAAAATGACATTGACATCATTCACAGGTACACAACTCTTGGAGCTTTGGTTTCATTTATAAGAGAATGATCTAGGAAAGAGATATCAAAGCAATAGCTTAAATCTCTTTTGAATTTGTTCTACTCATTTTTGCTTCCCCATTCTAATTTTTGCACACTAATTGCAATTGCTTCCTCTTCCTCATGGAAATGTAATTATGCTGGTATAATTTAATATTGGATTTTTCAAGTATTATGTTTAAGGACTATGATAATACCAACATAGCTTAAATACTGATGGGATACATTCAAAATATAAGTCAAGGGACACATAAAAGTGTAGCAAGTGAATTTTTTTAAAAACCAAATCGTACCAATATAATTGATTCCCATCTTAAAATCTCATCATAATAATTCATTAAAATAAGTTAAAATGGGCCAAGAAGATGCCATTAATTTATAAATTGCAGCATTTAAAAAGAACAAGATATATATTTTTATTCTTATATTTGTTTATATTCTATCTCATGTTACGAACTTTGCATAAAAATATAATTTGATTCTTTACTTGCAAATTTTTCTCATGTAAAACTTAAAAAAATGATTATCCTGTAGTAATTGATAGTATGTGTAAGCACATTTGTAATATATATATATTGTCTGGAGAATCATGTATGACTTTAGTAACTATGAGTTATCATGATATAGTATTTTTATTAAAGAAAAATAAAATACATTGCCTTTTTTTTATAAATATTTTAGTTTTTGGTTGGTATTTTAGTTCGTTTGATTGCAATTTTTTTTTTGAAAAGATACACAGCCGTTAATTAGTTATTGGTTGGTAATTTTTTATTAAAGAAAAACAAAGTAGTTCTGGTATTTTAGGCATGTGCTGCATGGGAGGCACGCCACGGAGTGGAAGGCTGAGGGAATCGATTCGAGGAGAATTTGGGTGCGGATAGCACCCATTATGATGTCATTCATGTGGAGTCGTTCATTTTTTTTTTTAATTTTTTATAACAAATATAAAGTAAAAAAAGAAAGATGAGATGTATGGCTTAGTGTCACAAGAATTACATCATGGTGGATGTGCTATTCGTGGTGCACACAAATTCTTCTCGAATCGATTCGAAGTGTAGTGCTAAGGATGCGGAATAAGTAGATAAAGAACATAAATAATATTATCAAATATGGTGACGCATCTATTGTGTGTGTGTGTTTCTTTATATATTTTTATGTGTTTGTTTTTTTCTTTTGTATACATATACACATATATTTGTTTCTTTCTAAATTCAAGGATAGTAATTGAATTCTATTTTGGTCTATAAATACTACATTTATCCATAATTCGTTCAAACAAAAAAAGAATAATTGAATTCTAGAGAATAAAAAAAACGTCAAAAAGAATATTAAGATTTAAGAGAATGGAATATGAATATAATAGTTAAAGTAAGAAAAATGAAAAGGTGAAAACATTCTTTTTTTAGGTAAATAAAAATACTTCTTTTTGAGGTTTCCATGTGTTTTTAATGATTTTTTAATCTGGTTTCTATTTGGTAACTTCCTAAAAGTGTTCTTTTTTTTTTTTTTACTAACAAATACATTCTATTAATCAACAAAAACCTAGTACAACCTCAACTGTGCAATTGAAGCACCACACATCACTCCGTCTATAGTTTGGTGTGTGATCACTCAATCGAAGATAATTGAAAAACAAACCAAATTCATCGAATAATCATACTTCCAAGTCACAATCCTACCCGATTTAAAATAACAATACTTCAATTGGGAAGACACAACACCTATAAAACCCCCATTTTTTGGGGAATTTTCGATAGTTTTTAGTAGGGGTAAACATGAGTTGAGTTGGATTGGGTTGAGAGAGGTTTTCAACCCAATCCAAATTTTCGGGTTGGTCACTCTCCAACCAAACCCAATTAAAGAGACAATCCAACCCAACTAAATCCTATATTTTTGGGTTGGGTTGGGTTGCTCGGGTTACATCAACATAGTTTTTAATTTTAAAAAAATTATGAGAAGAAAAATATCGATTATTGGAATTGAGCCGATAGTTTTTTATGTATAAATTTATATTAAGAACATGGAAAAGTAAAGTTATAATATCTCTACATAAATCAGATTTTTTTAAAAAAATAAATTAAATATAAATGTTATTAAAACATAAATAAATTGGCAAATTTTTTTTTGAACATTTTCTACTTAAATATAAATTAAAGAAACAGGGCAAAAGTGTCATCTCTACCTAAATCAGAATTTTTTTAAAGAAATAAATTGAATATAAATGTTATTAAAATATAAATAAAATGGAAAAATAAAATTTTCTACCTAAATCTAAATAAATAAAAAAACAGGGCAAAATTATCAGAAAAAAATTGGACGTTTTCTACGCAAAATTGTGATATTAAATAGCATCAATCTGTGTTAAAAATATAAAAATAAATAAAAGGTGCCATCAAAGCTTGAACTCGGGCTGACTAGACACACCTACTTGTGAAAAACCGCTGCGCCCAAAGGCTGTTTTGGTAAGTTTGTATAATTTAATATATATTCAGTTCAGTTCGGGTTGAACCGAACAATTTCAGGTTCATTTATTTTCAACCCAACCCAAACCGAAAAAAAATCCAACCCAACCCTTACATTTTGGGTTGGATTGTTCGGCTTCGTCGGGTTATCGGTTCATTTGTGCACCCCTAATCTTTAGGGATGTAATAAAACTAAAATCAGACTACAAATTGAAGAGAGTCAATATGTAATTTTCTATTTTTATTAAATACAACAGGAGATGGAGACTTAAACGACATATACACGTGATTCTTAATAATTTCATTTTCCTAATTGTACATCAATTACAGAGAAGTAATTCAAACTTATGATCTCTTAGTCATTTGACATGTCATTTAGCTAGTTGATCTAATTTAAAAAATAACAATTCTTTATATTTACATTAATATTTAATTTATTTAATTAAAACGTAACATACCATTAAAGATGGAAAAAAAGTCATTTTTGAGCCTTATCAAGTGTTATCATACCGCGTTAAAAAAAAAAGTGTCATTATACCGCGTTAAAAAAAAAAAGTGTCATCATAAAATCGATATTTGACTCTTATGTATTTTAAAAGTAAAGTATAATTTATGTCTCTCATCCACGACTTGTAGTTAAAAAAGACCATAGGCTCCCAAAAGTGTTAATTTTTAATTAAGAGGCTCGGAAGAAAATTCATAGGTTTATGATCCTCCAATTAAAAGCTACATTTAAACCTGCGACCCTATCGTCTATCATACGCCCTCACATTTTCCTCCTCGCCGATCTCCGGCGACCGACGGTTCTCTCTTCCACCACCAACGATGGGTGGCGCCGCCGCCGAAAACGGTACTCTCTCTCTCTCTCTCTCTCTCTCTCTTATTCTCTTACACACTAATCAATGGTGGCTCATGTTTCACAGATCAGATCCAATGTAATTCCTTTCTGAAATTTCTCTTTTCTTTTTTGCATTTTGCAGCTTCATCAGGATCCTCGTTTCTCTCCGATAAATCAGCGAAGATCTTCGTCGCCGGTCACCGCGGCCTTGTCGGTTCCGCCATTGTCCGCAAGCTCAATCAATTTGGATTCACCAATCTCCTTCTTCGTTCCCACTCCGAACTCGACCTAACTCGCCAATCCGATGTCGAATCGTTCTTTGCTACTGAGAAACCTCGATTCGTTATCCTCTCTGCCGCTAAAGTCGGTGGCATTCACGCAAACAACACCTATCCCGCGGATTTCATCGCCATTAACCTTCAAATCCAGACAAACGTCATCGATTCCGCCTATCGCCATGGTGTCGAGAAGCTATTGTTCCTCGGCTCATCGTGCATTTATCCAAAATTCGCTCCACAGCCGATTCCGGAAGATGCATTGCTGACCGGTCCGTTGGAACCGACGAACGAGTGGTATGCGGTGGCGAAGATCGCCGCAATCAAAATGTGTCAAGCGTATCGAATTCAGCACAATTGGGATGCGATTTCGGGAATGCCGACGAATCTATACGGTCCGAACGACAATTTCCACCCGGAGAATTCGCACGTACTACCGGCATTGATGAGGAGGTTTCACGAGGCGAAGGTGAAGGGAGCGAAAGAGGTGGTGGTTTGGGGCAGTGGAAGCCCTCTCAGGGAGTTTCTGCACGTCGATGACTTGGCCGACGCGGTCGTGTTCCTGATGGAGGAATACAGTGGTTTAGGGCATTTGAATGTTGGAAGTGGGAAGGAAGTGAGCATCAAGGAGCTGGCTGAGTTGGTGAAGGAAGTGGTTGGATTTGAAGGAGATCTTGTTTGGGACAAATCAAAGCCTGATGGAACTCCAAGGAAATTGATGGACAGTTCAAAGCTTGCAGAATTGGGATGGAATCCAAAGATTTCTCTCAAGGATGGCCTTGTGGATACTTACAAATGGTATGTTCAAAATGTGCAACAATGAACAACAATCAGGTGCGTTCACCATCCTTTTGTGTTCATTGTAGTTTAGAAATTTGTGTTACTGAATCTGTTGAATTATGTAAAACTACCGATCAACCTAAAAGCTTAAGCTAGTGGGTTTGGGTAAATTTAAATATGTCAACTAATAGAATCAAATTTGCAAGATCTGAAGCTTTTGTTGCTTACTCTTATATGATTTGATTGATGCCTCTGGAGGTTGCTCTCTGATTCTTTGCTTATGATCTTACTATATTAGATTGAGCCAGTTTGTAATTGTATAATTGAGAATAAACTATGCAGATTTGGTAACTTTTTCTTTCTGGAAGTTTTATTTGTAAGGCTTGGGGAGTTTGATGTTTCTAAGGTTGGATTTGAAATGCTTGGTGGGTCTGAAAATCTGTAGTAGTGGTATGATATCTTTATCTAAATAGCAGAAAATGACCCCTTTTTTATTTAAAGAATTTTTATGCACCCGTCTTGGTCCTAAAACTCCAACTCGAAAGATAATAAAAAATTCTACAATCAAGCTCACTCGTGAATTTCATATCACCTTTGACACTCCAAGCTTCTACCAATGCTCATTCTTATTTGTATGCGATGATATTTATGTTCTTTAAGTAGTTGAGCTATACTTCAAAAATGACTTTATTTTTTCTTTACAATAACTTTGTTGTAAAAGTTTGAATTTTACAATAAGTTCGTCTTAGAAACAAATTAGGCTGGGTAGCAAACTGAAAAGTATAGCTTTGTGGAACAAACCAATTTTATTTTGAAATTCGTAACTGTCTGAGTCAATTTGCGCGCATCTTGACTAATGTCACAAGACATATTGTCTATCCTACAAAATTTGAATGTCAAGGAAACCTGTAGGAAATTAATTCTTAGGTAGGTGCCCACCATAAATTGAACTCTGACTACTAAGCTACTCTACGATGGTTTTATGGAACAAATTAATTATGCAAACATCTTGACTCCCTTAAATTCGAGAAACACCCAATCAAACGTAGCTCAATGGATTAAAGCACCTATTACTCTCTTTGAGATTGAAGATGCTCAATTCTCTTAACTATTGATTTTCGTGATTGTTCGAGCCAGTTTGCGCGCACCTCGACTATTATCACTGGATATATGGCATGACCCTATAACATTTGAATGTCAAGGAAACCCGTAAGAAATTAATTCTTTGGTATGTGGTTATCATGGATTAAACTTTTCATCTCTTAATTTCCTAAAACTCTCTTGACCATTAAGCCACTTGAAGATGGTCCGACAGAGAGAGGAACTTCTGCACCATAAGTTTGTCCATCCATTGAATACTTCAGATTAATTTGTTTGGCTTTTAGCCAAATTTGATTACCACTTTTGTTTCAATTTTTGGACATAACTTTACTAAGTGATTTTGGTGAGAGAGGGGAGGCACCTAACTCAAGTAAAGATTTGATGCCCTCACTAACACAAAACCCTCAGTCGACGAACTATCGAGATCTGCCTTGATACCTATTAGAAAGTGTAGACATCCATTTCAAAATTAATTGACAATGAGAGTAGTCCACCTCTCTATGTCTTTTTTTGAGCTATCAATTTTTATTTTATTGGATCGAAGACTCGTTTGGTTTAATGGGCTTTGATACCATATTAGATAGTGTGAAGTGAACATCTATTTCAAAACCAATTGGCAATGAGAGAAGTAGTCCACATATCATATAAATGCTTGTTTATAACTATATTTTTCCGAAAAATTGTGAGATCCTAACAATACCCAATCACATGAGGTTCACCTGTAATGTCACGAGCCAGCCAATCTGCTCTATCCGATCGTGGCTCAGCTTGCCAAGAGGCATCTGCATTGAGCTTTCAAGCCCCTTTATCTTTTTCGAGCTTGACAACACCTACCAACTCGAATGAGAATGAATTATGTATTATAAAATTCCTATAGAGCCAAATACATCATAACAAGATAATGACTTTAAATCTATATCCCTTCGGATTCCTCCTCTTTGCTAAACTCCTCTAAAACAAATTTTTGCCTTAAGTGTATGGATAACATCTTTAATCCTTGACATTTTGAGTTAATTATAAGTTTAGTTTTTAGGATCGCGTGTCTCTAGTTGGTTCATTAATATTAAAAAAATGTCATTTAAGCTCCGTTTGATAATTATTTTATCCTTTATTTTTAAAATTTTAAAAACGTTTTTACAATAGCAAAAGAATTCTGAAAATTAAAAAGTAAATTTTAAAAATTAGTTCTTTTTTAAAAAAAAAATTGCTAAAAAAGTGATAAAACATATCACAAAGTTTGAATCCGCAAATTTGAAATTTATTAAATCAATAATTTCTAATATAGTTTATAGTTTTATTTTATTTTATTAAGTATTAAAACAATAAATTTTGATTTTTTTTTCAAATAAAAAATAGTTATCAAACGTACTTTTAGATTTTAAAAAATAAAAAATAATTATCGAATATATATGATTTTTTATTTTTGAAAACTAAAAACAAAAAAACTTAAAATCAAAAACAAAAACAAAAAATAAAAAACAAAATATATATCAAATGAGACTTTAACTTTTCGTCTGTGGTTGAATAGGTCTATGAACTCAAAAATGTTTAAAATGTCCTTAAACTTTCAAATTTTTGTCTAATAAATCTCTCATATTCAAACTTTTTAAAACTGACTCATTTATAATATATACAATTTAATTTTATGTGTAAAAAGTAACTTCTTACCCTTTTTTTTTTTGTTGAGACAAACTTCTTACCTTTTAATTAATTGAGAATTTACCAGTATATTCTATCTCTTGTATTATATTTATAACACAATTTCTAAAATAATTTTTGTAGCATAATTTCTAAAATAATTTTTATAGCAAATTAATTTCTATCACTAGTTGAATTCTATTAGTGATGGAGTTCTATCATTATTAAAAAATTCAAGCAGTGATAGAATAAGTCTATCATTGATTGAATTCTATCACTAGTAGAAATCAACAAGCGATAGAATTGAATTTAGATTTTCTGCTATAAATGAATTAGTTTTGATTTTATGCTATGGATGGAAATATTTTACCATTTTTTACTATACATGCAAAATCACCTTAATAATATTCAATTTTAATTTTTATATACCTTTTGGGATTGTTTTTTACTTATTTTCTTTTAAAATAAAATTTGTTAAAACCAAATTAATATAATTAATTTTTTATTTAAAATTAAAATTAATCTAATCATCATTCTCTTTCTCTTCGACATTTCATCATATTATTAATGATTATATTATTTTAATGACTAAAATAAGAATAATTGAATTGTTATAAAAATATTTATTTTTACAACATAGGCAAACAAACAAAAAAAACTTTATCCAAAATATTTTCCCGAATTATAAAATGATGGATTTAGGCAGACAAGTACTAAATTTGCAGAACAAATTGGAGAAAAGTGAGAAAAAAAAAATCCAAAATAGATCCATAGAAAATTACAAAACCTTAAGACCCATCATTTTCACTAAAATTTTATGTTCCCATGAAATCTCCATCATCTTACATTTCTGTCCATATCTATCATAACCACCAAAATAAATGTCACTTGTTTCATTCCAAGAGAGAGTTTTTTCCCCTCTTAAAAACTAATGTTGAAAATATTACATTCAAATAAATTTATATATTTTTCAATTTTACTTTTTTTTAAAACAAAAAATGTTGTTGCTCTACCATATGAGTTTAACTACAATTTAAGAGATGTGTTCAAACCAATTTTTTTTAAAAAAAATTGAAGTATTGCTTTCGAATGTTGTTGATATTTTAAATGAACTGTGTTGATGCCAGATTTTCGTCCATGGGATCAACTGTGAATTTGTAATGTTCAGGAACGCTTCACCTATAAAATAGAATGAGAATACTAGGCATGGTGTGGTACAAGCCATAGGGACTCCAATGTCAAAGTCAGTGTTCGAAGAATTTAGGGTTTAGTCAGTAGCTTACGTGTCGTATCTCACTTAATTACCTTTGGCATCATTCCTGGGGCTTTTGTAGAGGGTGTCACAGCTTTGCTTCCCGCTTTTCTCTTCATGTGCGAATGATCGTGGGGTGGGTGCTTGGTCGCCCTGTCCGAACGGCGTCGGTTGGGCCCTGATGATACGTAAACATCGCCACATGGAACGAGTAAGGCGTGACCAAGTCCAACAGAGTTTGCAGCTCTTGTTCAGTTATCTTCCTTGGCCAAACCTCGCTTTCGCACGTGTGCTACTTCATGGGCCTAACTCACACGTCCGACCCACAACCACGTGCACGCACCTACATGAGCCGGACACACGTCCGACCTGCAACCACGTACACACATCTACACGGGTCATGCACATGTCTGACCCACATTTGCACACGCGCACGGGGGTCGGACACGTGTCCGACCCTCACCTATGGGGGTCAGATACGTGTTTGACCCGCATTTCGAGGGTTGGATACGCGGCCTCATCCCTTCCTCGTTCCATGTTGTGCCTTTCCAAGATCTTTTTGGGCTTCTATAGCTTATTTTGAGCCTTTCGTAAGCGGGTTACGGACCTCGTCTATTAGCAAAAATTCTCCTACAACAGTTGCCATCACTCTTGTCCATTTTTAAAGCATTTGTTTGAAATGGCAAGAGTAGGTGTTGATTCGTGTTATGTAGCTTTTGCGAGGGGGAGCTAACCATACGCTAGGGAGCTGGTGTCGTGGTCCAGCCATCGTATAATTTGTGCAGCGTCCCACAATAGCTTCCTTATTAGCTTGTCCGTGAGAAATCCTAAAAAATGGGGACTTCTCTTCTCATTTTCCCATTTGTTTAATTTTGAGTTTTGTGTAAAACTAATCCTAAAAAGTAGGGTCATCTTGAGCTCTGATAACTCACGGATGCGAGTGAATTTATGACTGCGAATAATAGAATAACTTAGTAAATTGCATAAGAAAGATGTTAAAGTTCACTCTAAACCAGACATAATTGCGAACTTCATTCACTTATAGTTTTCTGAGTCAGAAATGATAAATTCTACAAAAAGTTAGAGTTATTTAACGTTTGCTATGTATAAGAGAAAATCAGAGTTCGCAGCTCTTTATTCCTTGCGAAAGCGAATTAGAAGAACGACCATCGGACAAAGTACACGCGTCAACAATCCAAACAAGATCGC
>JBBMEF010000021.1:6685734-6719333 GCA_037832685.1 Sicyos baderoa | reverse complement strand
TTTATAGTTAGAAAATATTATTTTTATGTCTAAATTTTGAGATTTATTTAGTTTGATGCTTACAAAAATTCAATTTTAGTTGTGGATATTTTAGGGTTTTATTTATTTATTTTTAAAGGCAGGTATATTTCATTTTAATCGACACTTTTAAAAGCTCATTTTAAGATCTATTTTATTTTGCTTGAACTTTTAAGAATGTTGTAAATTGGTCTTTTCTTAATTTTCTATAAATTTTTTTAAAAAAAAAAAAAAATCGAAAAAAGAAACTTGAATTAATTAATAAATCGAAAAAAAAAATAAAAATCCAATTCGAAATCAGCCGCGTATATTAACATTTACACAGAATTCTCCAAAATAAAAATCCAAACCAAAATCAACAAATTCAATTACTCAAAGCCCTCAATTTAGCCCGAGTCTTAGGCTTACAATCAAATTGAACCAACCGCAAATGCTGAATCGGCGGCAGCGGCGGCGGTGAAATCAAGTTCAAATCCGACCGAAAAATCTTCCCTTTCTTAAACTCAAATGCCGAAATCCCCTTCTTCGAACACTCCATAATCGGCTCGAGCTTGGGCTTCCATTGCCGTTTGGTCACAAGATGTGTGTAATCCTTAGCCAATTGGGGCGTGGTGCAGATTTTCCGGCGATTAGCGGGGGGTGGATTTTGGGGGTGCCCTGTTCGAGCAACCGGGAAATGAACTCATCGAAGATGCGGATTTTCATTTTTTTTGCGGATCTGGATTTTCATTTTTTTTTTTTTGCGAATCTTGCGGATCTTGCTGGGGTGGATTTTGCGGATCTTGATTTTCATTTTTTTTTTGGTTTTTTTTTTTTTTTTTTTTTTTTTTTAAAGTTGGGTGGCGTCTTTCCCAAAGACGCCACCCAACTTTGACCGTTACTTTGACCGTTACTTTGACTTTGAATGTTGAATGCGTCTTTCCCAAAGACGCAATCACTTTTTTCCTCAAGGTGGCGTCTTTGGGAAAGACGCAAAGGCCTATTTTTGTAAATAGTTTACCTTTGGGCCCATTTTGAAACTAAATTTCAAAATGAGCCCCCCCTCTCTAATTGATCCCTAATTTCTTGTTCATTCTGAGATCTGAATCAATTTCTTCTTGAGTTTGTTAATTTATGGCTGTGTTCACGGAAATCACACACGAATTGGAGAAATCTCCATCGCCAATCGGTTTTGAAGGTTTTGAAAAACGCTTAGAAATCACATTCTCCGAGCCGGCGATTTTCCAGGATCCTGAAGGATTCGGTCTCCGAGCTCTGAGTCGGTCTCAAATCGATTTAATCCTTGAATCTGCTTGCTGTACAATCGTTTCTCAACTATCAAACTCCGATTTCGATTCTTACGTCCTCTCTGAATCGAGCCTCTTCGTTTATCCACGAACGATCATCCTCAAGACCTGCGGCACCACAAAGCTTCTCCTCTCCATTCCGAGGATTCTCGAACTCGCCGATTCACTCTCGCTTGTCGCCGTCGCCGTTAAATACTCCCGCGGAGCCTTCATCTTCCCCGACTATCAGCCTTCTCCTCACCGGAGCTTTTCTGAAGAAGTCACTGCACTGAATGTCTACTTCGGCGATTTTCTCTCTGAGGCGTACGTGATCGGCGATCCGGCTGTACCGAATCGCAACTGGCATATCTACTCGGCTATGAAATCGCGGAATGTGAAGCGTACGGATCGTCTGGTTTCGGTGGAGATTTGTATGACGGGATTGAACAGGGATAAGGCCGCGGTGTTTTTCAAAAAATCGGGGGGCGATTCATCGGCTGAGGAAATGACGAAAATGTCCGGAATCTCTGAGATTATTCCGAACCACGCCATCTGCGACTTCGAATTCGATCCTTGTGGTTACTCTATGAACGGAATCGACGGCGGAGCTTACTCCACGGTGCACGTGGCGCCGGAGGACGGCTTCAGCTACGCCAGCTACGAGGCCGCCGGTTTCGACGCGGCGGAGCTTCCATTCTCGCGGCTGGTGAGTCGCGCGCTCCGGTGCTTTTCTCCGGCTGGATTCTCCGTCGCCGCCACGTGCGGCGGTGGCGGCCACGGCTCCCGCGCGTGGGCCGTGGAATGTGCTGACGTGGAAGGGTACACGTGTGACAACGTGGTGGAGCAGGAGCTGCCAGGTGGCGAGTGGCTGGTTTACCGTACGTACACCGTGGACAGGAGAAGGTGCGTTGGGCCTCCACCGTGTAAGGCGGTGCTGATGCAGTGCTGCAAGGCCGCCGCCGCCGCCGATGCGGCGGATGAAGAGGTGGTGCTCCGCCGTGTGTCGTTGGCATAGGAAGAGTGTTTGAGAAACTTTTTCGATTTTTGTAATTTTTCTTTTTCTGAATAAATAGTCCGTCTGTGATCGGAACAATGTGTCCGAGTTTAGTGTGTGAATTTTATTGTGGTAATTAATGGTTTCTGTTGTGAATAAAATGATAAGGTTCACAACCCTACCCGAATCTCTATATTTGTGTGATATTATTTAGACCTGGCTCTGTTTTTAGACTTTCGCCTTATACCAATGAGGATGGTTGTTATCATTTATATACTCGTGATTTTTCTCTCTTCTAACCAATCTAGAAATTAGAATACTTTGTTTGCATCCCAATTTAAAATTGGTCTTCAATTGAAACCAAACGTATTTGTAGTTTGATGTTTGATTTAAATTTAATAGAAATAGTTATTTTTTCTCAAAAAAAAAAAAATTAATATATATTTCAAATTTTAAGCCAACATGACCTAAACTGTGCATAAACAAGAGATCATGCTGTTCAAATATCATATTATTTTTTTTTTATAACAAAAAATCCAAAATATTATAAAATCGGCCTTACAAGCACAATTAAAATGTAAAACCTAGGAACGATCGAACAAATCTAATTGCTTTCTAAATAGATTTTACAAGGATCGAATTTAAACTAGAAAACATTTTGACCTAAGAACAAGCTAAAATGTTCTAATATATTTTAGAAAAAAAAAAGTATACAAAAATTAGAAGAACATGCTCTATGACTCATCAGCAAAACTTAGTTCCTAATGAAATTCAAACTCAAACAAAAATGTTGAACCAAAACAAAACTCACGCAATGATCCAAACAAGGTTCCTAATGAAATTCAAACTCAAACAAAAATGGATATTTCTAATCTCCTCCCCATTAATTTGTACTTAATAAAATATCACAATCTAGTAACGTTACAAGTTCAAATTCTCTCCCCCTATTAATGTATAAAAAAAAAAGTGAATATATGGTATATAAAAAAATAAATTAATTATCTTCCATTAATTTAATTTATTAAAAATAAATATCAAAAGAGATAACATTTGAAAAGATCAAATTTAAACGATAACATTTGAAAACGTGAATTTTTATTTAAGTGTTCTTTTCTAAAAAAAACCTTTATTTTATTTTCAACTAAGTTGATTAATATTTAATATTTAATCAATTTTATCTCAAAAAAAAAAAAAAAAAAAATCATATAATTTTCTTAATTTTAGCATAACTTATTTATTTTTGTTGAGATTCAAACTCAAAATCAATATCTATACCCAACAAAGAAAAGTGATGATGTATATATTTCTTTTTAGTTGCAATTTTAAGTAATTTGATTTATCGTTCAAAAATTATATAACAAAATCAAATCTAAGATTTAATAGAAAATCACCGATTCAAATTAGAATTTATTCCAACCGTATTATTCTGTTATCTTACAAAAAAAATATATCATTCTTTTCTGAATATTAAAAAATTTAAATTGCAAGTTTTAAAACAAAATCAAATCTAAAATATATATATAGAAATCGTGTCAAATTAAAACAATGTAATAGAAATTCATATAATCACAGATTCATTTTCGATTTTGAATTCTTGGAATAAACAAAAATCAATATCAAGAAGAGAAAAAAAATAATCAAATAAATTTTGCAATCTAAATTTATGGCGTTCTATTTTTTTTTTTTTTTTTTTTATAATAATTATTATGTATCTTTTGGATTAATTCTACTCCTTTAAGTATTAGGAAATTCAAAATTTCGTTTGTAAAGCTATAAATAAACACTCACTCATTCCAAATTTACAGATTACAAAATAATTCCTCCCCTTTTATTTCCTATTCTCCAATGGCTGCCTCCACATTCTCCTTTGGCTTCTCCATTCTTCTTTTTCTCCTTGTTCTTACTCCTTCCTCTAATGCTTATCTTCTTAAAGTTTGTATGTTCGATGCAATTTACCAACTCGGCGACTCAATTTCCGACACCGGAAACCTCATCCGCGAAAACTCCCGCACTCCCTTCTCTCGTCTTCCTTATGGCGAAACACTCTTCAACCAGGCCACCGGTCGATGCTCCAACGGGCGACTCATAATCGATTATTTCGGTAGCCGGATTACCAGATCAATCTTTTGTTTTCCTTTACCATTATAATAATTTGTATATGTATAAATGGATTTTGTTTTTGTTTTGTAGCTTTGGATGCTGGTCTTCCATTGATCAATCCTTATTTGAACAAAGACGCTTTGAAGGATCATGGAGTGAACTTTGCAGTGGCTGGCTCCACGGCTCTGCCATTTGAAGTTCTCTTGCAAAATAGGATCTTTTCTCCGGTTACCAATTCCTCTCTTGATCGCCAACTTCAATGGATGTTTTCTCACTTCAATTCCACTTGCCACACTCAAAGAGGTATAACTATCAAATCTTATACAATTTGTATTTATCGAAATTACTGAAAGTGTCGGTGGCCTGATGGTTTCGGGTTGGATTAACGTTGTGATTTATAGAGTGCAACTACAAATTAAGGAGTGCTTTGTTCATGGTGGGTGAGATTGGTGGCAATGACTACAACTATGCATTGATGGGAGGCAAAACTATTGAAGAGGCCAAACATTTGGTGCCAAATGTTGTTCAAGCCATAAGGTCTGCTGTTGAGGTAACTACTTTTGCTTTAACTTATTGATTTGAGGTTAATTTTCTTAATTAATTACTTACCTTTTTGTGTTGTAATTTGGATGTTATCTTTTTGTAGAAAGTGATAAGCTACGGTGCTACTCGAATTGTTGTTCCTGGAAACTTCCCAATCGGATGTTTCCCCATTTATCTCACAAACTTCCAAACCAACGATACAACGGCTTACGATGAACATCATTGTTTAAAGAATTTGAACAATTTTTCAAGCTATCACAATGATCAACTCAAACAAGCCATTGAAGAACTCAAGAAAGAGAACCCGCATACGGCCATTGTATATGGTGACTACTACAATGCGTTTCTATGGATTATTCGTCATGCGTCTAGATTAGGTATGCTTATTTGAACTTCTAACATTGTGATTACCAAGTTGTATTCCTTAACTTGAAAAATAATAGTATAATAATTCTTGAGCAGGATTCGATGAAACTTCTTTGCAAAAATCATGCTGTGGAATTGGAGGCAACTACAATTTTAACATGACACAAATGTGTGGATTTCCAGGAGTGGGAGTTTGCTCAAATCCTAAAGAAAGAATCAGTTGGGATGGAATTCATTTGACACAAAAGACTTATAACATCATGGCATCTTGGCTCATCCGTGATATCTTCCCAAAATTGCAGTGCACTTTTTGAAATTTTTTTGTTTGCTATTTTTTTTTTTTTTTTTTTTTTTTTTTTTTTTTATGTTTGATTTTATATGCTAGTAATATGGATTTTTCTTTTAGATTATTAATAGGTTTTTTTTTTAGATTATTAATAGGAAGTTTTAGGAAGTTTATTAATAAAAGGAGTATTATTATTTTAGAATTTTCATGTTATTTTAATAACCACAGCTATGAACCCAATTGAGAGGGGTTTTTTCTAAATTTCTATGTTTTTCTTTCCTAGTTTTTTCCCCACAATAATTCATAATAGAACTCAAAAGACTAATGTTGGGAATTTTCATTTTTTCAAATGAGCACTTGATATGATCTAAAATATTATTATTAATAATTGAGAGACTAAATTGAACCATTTAAAATTTATGGATCATAATTGAACATTTTAAAATTCAAGGGACTAAACTTGAAGAAAACTTAAAGTTAGAAATTAAAATTGAACTTTAAAAAACTTAGGAACCAAAATAAAATAAAGCTTAAAGTTAAGGGTCGAAAAATGGTATTTTAACCATAAAGTTATGAGCATCTATTGTACTCCAAGAAAAGTACAAAAAGTTACGAAATAATAGAAACCAATGTTGAGAAAAAACTTTTCTAATTACCAAAAATAACTAAAAATATAATTGAGAAATTAAAAAGAAAAACGACCAACGAGAACACAAGAATTTGAAAACTTAATGCATTACGATTCAAACTAAAAAAACTTAAGCATAATATAAACTTGACCACAAGATTGAAGATTTCAATCCTTACTCTTCAACATATTCAAGAAATTTATAGAATAACTAATACAATCTACCTTAATAGACAATGTCTCATTGACACACCCACAATTATTGAACTAAAAAAAGAATATTGAAGGTGTCTGAACTATTACGAATGAGCTATTACAATCACTATTAAAAAAAATCCATCCAAATAAATTATTATAATTACTAAAAAAATCACTCATTTCTAATCACTCCAGATAACCATCATTTTTAAACCACTTGATATATAACACCAAAATTTTCATCTAATCGAGATATTGGTTGTAACTCCACAAAATATTTCATCCCATTGAGCTAATCACTCCAAAAAAAAATCCTCATCCAAATAGTCCCATCAACGTTCATCCCACACATATATTAATGTTTTGTATCACAAAATAAAAAAAAACGTACTGTACAATCAAAGGTGATTTTCTAAATATGTAATTCAAGATTTCATACAATCTCCAAATAGAATATTGTATGGAACGGTGGTGCAATTGGTTATGTGGAATTTCTATTTTATGGTCGGGTTCGATTCCTTAATCGGTATTTGTAATTATTCTTTTTTAATTTGTATTAAAAAATAATAATAATAAAATGTTGAAATCAACGGCCATGATTGCGTAGAACGATATCAGAAGAAAACTCCTCCATCAATAATTCGTTGAATCCTCCAATTAAAACCACATTTCAATCTGCGACCGTATCGTATATCATACGCCCGCACATTTTCTTCCTCCTCTCGCCGATCTCCGGCGACCGACGTTTCTCTCTTCAACCTCCGACGATGGGCGGCGGCGCCGACAACGGTACTCTCTCTCTCTCTCTCTCCCTCTCTCTATAATCTATGGCGGTTCATGTTTTTCAGATCAGATCTGCTGTAATTCCTTTATGAAATCTCTCTGTTCTCTTCGCATTTTCCAGCTTCATCGGGACCCTCTTTCCTCTCCGACAAGTCGGCGAAGATCTTCATCGCCGGTTACCGTGGCCTCGTAGGTTCCGCCATTGTTCGCAAGCTTCAGAACCTTGGATTCACGAATCTCCTTCTTCGTTCCCACTCCGATCTTGACCTAACTCGTCAATCCGATGTCGAATCGTTCTTCGCTACTGAAAAACCTAGATTCGTCATCCTCGCCGCCGCAAAAGTCGGCGGAATCCACGCTAACAACACCTATCCGGCGGATTTCATCGCCATTAACCTTCAAATCCAGACGAACGTCATCGATTCCGCCTATCGCCATGGCGTCGAGAAGCTATTGTTCCTCGGTTCGTCGTGCATATATCCAAAATTCGCTCCACAACCGATCCCGGAAGATGCATTGCTGACCGGTCCATTGGAGCCGACGAACGAGTGGTACGCGGTGGCGAAGATCGCCGGGATCAAAATGTGTCAAGCGTATCGGATCCAATACAATTGGGATGTGATTTCGGGAATGCCGACGAATCTATACGGTCCGAACGATAATTTCCATCCGGAGAATTCCCACGTCTTGCCGGCATTGATGAGGAGGTTTCACGAGGCGAAGGTTAATGCAGCGAAAGAGGTGGTGGTTTGGGGAAGTGGAAGCCCTCTGAGGGAGTTTCTTCACGTCGACGATTTGTCCGATGCGGTCGTGTTCTTGATGGAGGAATACAGTGATTTGGGGCATGTGAATGTTGGAAGTGGGAAGGAAGTTAGCATCAAGGAACTGGCTGAGTTGGTGAAGGAAGTTGTGGGATTTGAAGGAGATCTTGTTTGGGACAAATCAAAGCCTGATGGAACTCCAAGGAAATTGATGGACAGTTCCAAGCTTGCTGGATTGGGATGGAATCCAAAGATTTCTCTCAAGGATGGCCTTGTGGATACTTACAATTGGTATGTTCAAAATGTGCAGCAATGAACAAAATTCAGGTCAGTTCTTCATTTTCAGTGATCTATTTTGTTCCTTTTGTTGTGATTATAGTTTATATATATGAAGCTTTTGTTGCTTACTGATATATGATTTGATGATGATTCTGTTGATCTTACTATATTAGGTGAGCCTGTTTGTAATTTATACAATTGAGATTGAATATGCAGATTTGATAACTTTTTCTTTCTTACATTTTGGTTTTTAAGGATTGGGGAATTTGATGATTCTATGGATAGATTTGAAATGCTTTTGTGGGTCTGAAAATCTGTTGTGAGTGATATGATATCTTTTCTTTAATGGAAGACAATGGTCCATTTTTATTTGTATGATATTCCTCTCATATCAATTCATGATAGGTAGAGTTTAGATGAAATGAACCGCTAAGTTAATCTATGATAAATGTCCCCAAAGGGTGGCAGAGTGTTTGAAGGTGTGGGCTTTGAAGGTATGTTCCTTTCAAGGTCTCAGGTTCAAAACTCACCTGTGACATACTCCTTCGATGTCTCCGGTGCCTGCCCTAGGGACGGACGTGGTTACCTTGTTTCAAAAAAAAAAAAAAAGTTAATCTATGATAGTTCAATGTTCAATCATATATTCATGTGTGACTGAACTAAAAAAGAGTGTGTTGGGTTGATTCTCTCAAATTTTAGAAATGTCAAGCCAAGCATATTTATAAAAATACTATTTACTTTTATTTGCATTATTCCCTGACCATATAAACATTACTCTTTGAATTTTAGAACTATTCTTTTTGAAAAACACTTGAAATTTAGTTTTCAACCAGGGATATTAAAGTGGTTATACGAGTTAAAATGTAGTGGGGTCAAACAACTCTTTGTGAATATTGTGAAGGCTACGCCTAACTCGAACAATCATGGTTATAAATAAAAGGATGGATTCAAGATTGAATTTGTAATTTGAAAATGAGTATTTGACTTCCATC
Organism: Sicyos baderoa; assembly: GCA_037832685.1. NCBI lineage: Eukaryota > Viridiplantae > Streptophyta > Magnoliopsida > Cucurbitales > Cucurbitaceae > Sicyos > Sicyos baderoa. The sequence continues at coordinate 6,710,120 of JBBMEF010000021.1, read as the reverse complement.
TTATTTGAAATCAGTAATATCCTCTACAATAGGGTTTGTAGTCTTCCTCCTCCTTGAACTTCCCAAGTACTCAGCTCAGCTCTACTTGGGTAGAGTTGGGCTCTCGGGTATTTTGGCCCGATGGGCCCAATCTTTTCTTAGGTCCTATATCATATATGTATCTCAGTTCGGCCTCCAGCTATCCTCTATTCCTTTGGGTTTGATTCTATTGCCCACATTCACACATAAGATGTCCAAATTCACACATAAGACTTTCCCTATCCAGTAGATTTGAATCTGAAATTTGTGCTTTAGACTGAAGCCTAATTTGGGTGTATATTTTGTTTATGAATTCATTTTTAGGTCCCGTTGATAACCATTTAGGTCCCGTTTGATAACCATTTTGTTTTTGGTTTTTGAAATTTAAGCCTATTCTCATTCAAATTTCCTATCATATATTCATATTTCCTTAAAAAAGTACGAGAATATCAACCAACTTTTAAAAACAAAAATAAACTTTTAAAAGCTACTTTTTTGTTTTGTTTTTAAAAGTTGGTTAGTGTTCTCCTACTTTCTAAAGGAATGATGGACATATTGTAGATAGGGTGGAACTCATTGTAAGAAATTTGGGTGAGAATAAGCTTAAATTTCAAAAATAAAAAACAAAAAACCAAATGGTTATCAAACTGGTCCTTAGCTTTTTGTTTTTGGTTTTTGAAATTTAAGCCTACAACAATTATTTTGTCATATGTTTTTTGTTACTTGGATATCTACATCTTACTTATATTTGTAGAAACCAAACCAAAGTTTGGAAACAAAAAAAAAGTAGCTTCCAAAAGTTTGTTTTTGTTTTTGAAAGTTGGCTGGTATCCTCCTACTTTCTTTAATGAAAGATGGATACATTATAGGAGAGGTGGAATACATGGTAGAAAATTTGAGTAAAAATAAGTTTAAATTTGAAAAATAAAAAAACAAAAAACCAAATGGTTATCAAACGGGCCCTTAGGAATTATATTTAGTCCGATTTGGGTTGGACCCATTAAGCCTATTTAGCTGGCATTTTTGCTATCTTTTAAAATAAAAACTTTTTGTAGGCTCCAAATTTAGTTTTTGGGTGTTGCCTCTGTCACAAAATTATAATTTTTTAAAAAAAATAATAATAAAAAATAAAATTGTGATTATAAGTGATGTGACATATCTTCAAAATATGAAGTAAGCCTTTTGATAAGTCGTGTTAACCTTGACTTTTTTTTTTTTTTTTTTTTTTTTGAAAAAGTGATTAACCAAGAACAAAAATCTGAAATGGATCTCACGATGAACACTTCAAGCTGGCATATATTAGTAATTATTAGATAACATGAAATTTCATTTCAAAATTAATTAGTTATGAAGTAGTACTTAAAGATATGCTCATCTTTACATACAATTAGGGGCAAATAAAGGTCGACCTCGATCAAAGGTAGAGACATTCAAGTCTGTCTTTACCTGCAGGCGCCTACTATGCGCGGGGGCTCTTCGAGCTTGCATATACTAGTAATTATTAGACAACAAAGAGTGTCATCTCAAAATTAATTTGCTATGTGTAAAGTAGTACACAAAGATAGCTTCTTTTTATTGTGGGATCCGTAATAGCAATTATATACACTTTTTTTTAGTATAAATTGGAGAAAGTGAGATTACAGATATCGATTCTAGGAATCGAACCTGTAATGTGGAGAATGGATTAACACCAAATCAAATAACCAATCGTGCCATCAATCCATTCAGTAGCAATTATATACACTTAAAGTCAACTAAAGGTCGACCTCGATCAAAGGTAGAGACATTTAAGTTTGTCTCTACCTGTAGCCACCTACTATGCGCCGCATGGAGGTTGGCTCGACCCATCAATTTTTGTAAATTTGATTTTAAACTTCAAATTTCGAAGTAGACTACTCATATTTGCCTTCAAATAAGAAATTTGGACGGTTAATCTTCTCACAGCTCATTTGTCTTCTTCTCAAAACTCTTGTAAGTGAGACATTGCCTTCATTTTTCTCTTTTTCTATTAATGTCTAGTGAAAAAGATTATGACTTCTAAGATTTCATTTGAAGGGTTCCAATACATTTTGAATAAGCCATTCTTCTTCACACCACCCTTGAAGAACCCGAGGGTGGTTAGGGGTTTTGATCATCGTCGCTGGTTGATGCCCAACTCGAACAATTATCGTACATTATGACATCTCTAAAAAAACATCTGCGACGCCGAATTGGTTATAATTGTTAGTGTACATTCCGCATATCATTAACCCATTAAAATTTGAGGATTTTTCATGAATAGCAAAAAAAGAAAAAAAAAAGATATCAAAATTTTAGAAATATAACAAAAACGAAACAGATATAATCACCTTATAGTGATAACCACGAAATTGATGTAGTCAATCAAATAAAATTTATAAGTTTCAATGAAGTAAAATTTGAAGTCGATAGACTTCAATCAAATAAAATTTAAAATTGATAGACTTTAATATATTTAATAAGTTGCTATAATTAAATTTTTTAAGAATTTCAACCACTTTATCACGAAGAGATTGATTGAAAAATATTTAAATGTCAACCAAATTAAAATAAACAGCCTACATTATATGGGCAAAAATTTATTTAGTCAAAGGGAAAAAAAGGGTCAGAAAAAATATGGAACATGATGATTTTAGGCAGACAAGTACTAAATTTACACAATAAATTTGAAAAAGAAATGAGAGAAAAAATCCAAAATAGATTCACAGAAAATAACAAAACCTAAGTCCCATCATTCTCACTAAAATTTTATGTTCCCACGTAATCTCCACCACCTTAGAAAGAAAAATCACCTTACAGTTTCGTCCATATCTATTAAAACCCCTCCAAAAAAATGCCACTTGTTTCTCAACCAAGAGGATTTGTTTGTTAAATTTATGAAAATTTTAAAATAAATATTTATTGATTACATTTTTGGGTTGGTTTAAATTTAAAAGTCATGAAATTTTTATGGGTTGGATTGAGTAAAACGTTAACCTAAAGTGTTTAATAATGAATGACTCTTGATTGAATATTTTGCATATTTAATATTTACATTTACTTCATTAACTATGATAATGACGATTCTAGGGATCAAATTTGTGACCGGGAAGTGAAATATATTAACACCAAACTAGATAATCAATCTTTTTTAGAGTAAAACTCTCTTACACATACATGTGTAAGGGGACTCTACCGTTTGTCTATGTGACACATTGCATGCCACAAAAAATTCTACAATTTTTAATATTTTGATTTATGATAAAAATATTTGTGGCATTCAATGTGCCACATAAAAAAAAAGTAGAGACCCCTACATATGCACGTATATGGGAGTTTTACTATTTTCTTTAATGATGTAGACTTTGAAATAAAAACTTGCAAACTTGCTCTAAAAAGAGGAAGATTGAATCTTCAATCAGGGACAAAAAGTAGAGTCCCCTACGTATCACTAAGTCTAGTTTGAATCCAAAGTTAGTCTTTTGAGTCGATATTAAGAGTGAGATTAGTTCCTTATATTATCTCACTAATTGCCGTCTTCACTATCTTTAAAAGTAATGTGGATTACTTCTTTTATTATTGATTGATTTTTAAATAGAATTGCATATGCTATCTAATATGCTATCAAAGAGATCATATCATCTCGACATGTTGGAGTTCCTCATCTTATCTCATATTAAAATGATTGGAGTTCTCACAATCTTTATAAAAATTGCGACTTCTTTTTAGTCGATTTTCTCAGTCGTCCTGAATTCGATAATCAAACTAACGATAAGTGAAAAGGTAAGACTATGATGGTTCTTCCTCAAGTTATGTTTGTTTTTTTAAATCTTTTTTCCTCCATTTTGTTTTTTGAAGAAAAATCTACCCTTGGAAATGAAATGACACTAGATTTCTTCTCTCCAAAAATGAAATAATTACTTTCTTGTGTCTTTTGATCATTTAATCTTTTTTTTTTCACTTATTTACTTTTTAGAATATAAAATTAATATTATCGAATGGATTGGTGGTGCAGTTGATTATCATGATAGATGTTAATCCATTTCAACTCTACAATCAAAAATTAAAAAGAAATAAATAAACAATAAGACTAAAATTTGTAAAAGTTTATAATTTTGAAATATAAGTACAAAATAAAACTTCACCCAACAAGTTAAAAGGAGTAAAAATTTAATTCCCATAAATAAAATAGCATGGTGCTTCAATGGCTTTGGGGTCCATAGATCAGTTGGTTCAGTCTGTTCCTGTGACCACCCTTCTATCAGCTTTGTCATTTCATTTTTACCCATTTTTGTTACCAAATACTCTTAATTTATTTTAACTTTCAAATAAATATGTTGATCTAACTTTTGTTTTTTTTTTTTTTTCTTTTTTTTTTTCTGAAATGTAGTTTAAACTTAAAATTTATAATCTGTTGAAATTTTAGTATTTATATTTTAAAAATAACTACTTTTAAAAATATTTCATATATAGCAAAATATGAAATATTTAACTTTGAAACCGATCAATTTTAAGTTTCGCTTGATTGAGATTTATTAATTTTGTGTCTATTATTTTATTATGAGTTTTTGGTATGTTTATATTTTTTTTCTTAAAACTTTTGATATTTATATATTTTGCTATTCATCACTGTATCTCCAAAGTTGAATTTTTGTTCAACTGCTAATGCATGCATTAATAGAACTTAATTTTATGCTAAACTCAGCTTTTATTGAACTTATTGATTTTATAGATCCTTTTATTTTATTTTTTAAATCAACATTATTTAGTGGGAAAAAATTTGAATCAATTTTTATTATTAAACAATACATGAGGTTAGTTGAATTATATTCTTGTAGGCATAAATCTTTGTACTTTGTTTTTCATCAAACTCAATTAGTTTTTTTTTAGTGCAATCAAACTCAATTACTAAATTAGCATGAATTGAATAGTGGGTAAAAAATACAATTTTGGTTGGAGAAAAAAAATAATTTTCACTCATCGTTTATTTTTATCTAAGTTAAGGAAATTACTCCTAAATTATTAGTTTTGTTTTAATAATACTCTTAGAAATTGTTAAAGGAAGGGTGTGTTTGTTTGTCGTATTTAGTAAGGGAGAAATATCAATTATCGAGATTGAACTTGTTACATTGGTGTTGTACTAATTTATAACAAAACAATACATCATTATATTACTGATCCATTTAGATTAGAAAAATACACTTATTCTTAGATATTGTTTAAGTGTTGTATATTGTATAATAGTACATTTGAACTAAAAAAACATTTCAAAGATGTTTAAAAATACATTTATTCTAGTTTTTTTTTTTTTTAACTTGATTTGTTCACCATTTGTAGATAAGAAGGGTATGTTTGTTTGTCATATTTATGGAAGATTTAGAATTAGTATTTACTAATTATTCCTTAAAAAATTACATTCAGATAAAACTTAACTACTCAAAATAATTTTTATTTTTACTATTCAAAATAACTCTTCATTTTTATCATTCATTTATAACTATTCAAAATAATTCATTAATATTAATCATCATTTTTAATCATTTATTTTAACTTTTCAAAATAAGTGGTTTTTAATCATTTTCTTTAACTACTCAAAATAACTATTCATTTTAATTCCTTTATAAAAAAAAATAACATTTAAATGAAATTTTTGCTATAGTTCCTAATTTTTAGCATGCAAAATAAGTTCTCAAAATAAGTGCTCAAGCTAACTTTTTTTTTTTTTTCTTTTTTCTTTTTGAAAACCTCAAGCTAATTCCTTACAAACAAAAAAATCTCGTTTTTTTCCCCTGACATCCTGTAGAGCCACTGTTCCCAAGAGCTTCATTAGTTGCAAGGACAGAGCGACAGAACAGTGCACAAAATAATTTAAAAAAATAAAATAAAACAGTGCACAAATATTAAATTAAAAAAGGAAAAAATTATAATTTATTTTTAATTGGTCATAAAATTCAAGCCATTTACTCAGGTGGGAGAGGGTAAAATAAAACTTAAAAATGGACAAAAATAACTAAAACATTTTGAAGAAAAATAAAAATGAAGCTAAAATAATATAAACCCATTTCATTAAAAAAAAAACTAATAATAACAGAGGGCAAAATGTACCATGAATCTATGATAAACAGAAAAAAGGAAAAAAAATGAGGAAAAAAAACCCAAAATTTAAAAAGAAGAAAAAAAAAACAATTACAAGAGATTGAGCCGGTCCGCCAATATCACCACCACAAGCGCCGCCGCAACACGGCGGTTCAGAGATCAAACGCCGGAGGAGCCAACAAAAAAAGCCAACTTTCACCAAACCCAGAAGGCTCATTCTTGGTCGCCGCCGCCGCCGTAGATCCCGCCATATTCCACCACTATTAAAGCCGATTCCGCCGCCGCCAGCACCGCCGCCTCCGCCGCCGCAAGAGGGTGAGAAGTGACATTTGGAAAAATTGGGGGATAGCTTGAAAAACACTCAAAGATAAAGATATAGTGGAAATTTGGGGTGTGGGTCAGATAGAAAAAAGCATAAATAATCCAAAGAAAATGGAACAAAATTCCAAAATAAACAACAAGATTATGAGAGGAACATTGGATTTGGGCTTTTTGAGTTCTTTAATTTTTGAGTCTCTTTATTTGTTGTTCTTTTTCTTCTCTCTCTGGTTTTCTTGTAAATGGGGTTTTCTATGTCTGTCAAAAGAAGGATTAAAAAAAAGAAGAAGGAGAAATGTGTGCTAAATGCTTTGAGAAGATGGGGGAAAGGTAAACAAAGGGGGAATATGGGGTTTTCTTTTTTGAGATTTTAATGTATAACAAAAATGAGATAAAAAATTATATTTATAGCACAAAATTGAAAATAATTGTATATATATCGAAATTCTGAGTGTTTAAACTTAATCGAACACAATCAATAATTAGTGATTGAACTCAATCAGTTGAGCTCAATCACTTAACAAACTGATTAAGTTCAATCATTCAAAATTTTGGTATAAACGAATTTTTAATAAAAATGTGCTATAATTATAACAGAGAGCCCTAAAATTGGTATACATAACAAATTTTCTTTTATTTTTTTATATATAAGGAATGTTTAGTATTTAGATAGAAAAAAAAAGTGATTCGAATGAGTTGCCCAATACTTTATATGTAGTCTGTGATCTAAGTTGCAGAATGAAAATTATGTTTGAATAAAGTTTTTTAAAGGAAGGTTTAGAAAAAATTCATCATTTGTATGAACATTCATCCTTCAGGTATTTGTATTTAATTCGTTAGCAATTACGAATAAAAATAATTTATGTTTTGTTTTATAAAATCATAGGAATTTAATTTTAATTTTTAAAATGGGTAAATTGTACCCCACACCATACCCTCTTCTCATGCATGCCCTCGGCCTCAATTATAATTTTGGATCTAGAGAATAAGCAATTATAATCAAGAGTTTGGAAATTATATTTGTAATTTATTAATTATTAAGTCATACATGATGTTACGAGCTCTTTTCATTTTTATAATTATGTAAAAGATGAAGTGGAGAGTTGAGTTGGAGGATAATTTTCGGTATTGAGCCACCAAAAATTATTCTCTCTTCAATCACATTTTTTCAAAATCACTTTTTTTTTTTTTTTGTTCTCTTTTCATTGAGATTTACTATTCACATAATTATTTTTCGCTTTTATCATATTGATTATTTTGTTTATTTTCATAATTATTTCATTCACCTCAAATATAAATAATTATTTTTCTTATAATCATTCTCTTCCCTCCGAATATAAATAATAATTATTCCCACAAATCAATTTTCTTTCTCTTCTTTGATTAACTTTCATTCTTCTCTCCCGAGCACCTCCTTATTAGCTTTTACTATATAATTTTTTTTTTTTGTGTTTTTCTTGTATTAAATTAATTTTAATAAAAATTAACTTCAAGCCTTTCTCGTTTGTTGTGTACTAATTTCAAGAAAGTACAAAACTAAAGATTAGACATTTGAAAAGTACCTAAATCAAAATTAAACCGATTTTAAAGTACGCAATAATATAACGTGTGAATCTGGGTTTTATTTCTACGGATTGCTTCCATCTTTGATTTTTTTAGAGTTGGCTACCTAAGGGGTGTGTTCGAGAAAGGGATCAAAACTGTAACGTTGATGTTGAAATAATTTATAATCAAATAATGAAATTATATATCGCACCACAACCTATTTAGTGAGTTATTATAAGTTTAGTTTACATAACTCGTGCGAGTGTTTAATTTCAAATAATGTAAAAGCAGAATATTGAGTTTTAAGATCGAACCCATGACCATGATGTCGAATGAGATAGTACAAATTGAGGGAGGAGATTACAATCTCTTCCAGAATTCAAACCCGTGACACTGGTGTTGAACTGATTTATTTTCATAGATCGATCGTTTTCCTCTCCTATATTTATAACATCATATTCTATATAAAATAAAAATTAGATAAATAATTCACGAGACAGAGATCATAGATGGGTCGTTTTCAACATGTATTTATTAAATAAAGAATAGTGTTAAATTGAAAAAGAAAAGACAAACTATTATTAATATATAAAAACTAACATAATTGACTGGATGTAATAAATAATTGAAAGTTTGAAATATATATATATACTTTTTTTAAAAACTAACACAAACTTCATAAATTAATAAATTAATCATAAGCATTACACTTCATACTCTTCCAAATGAGGAACAACCACTAACCAGACAACATTTAACAATAACCTCGAACCACAGTTTGAAAGGTGATCAACCAAAGATAAAATCGATAATAAAAATATTCATGAACAATAATAAGCCAAATCGGAATCAAGAAATTTAAAAATTATCAATAAAGGTCATTTCATCATCATCACCACATGTGTTTTTTGGTTTTTGTTTCGAGAAAACCGAAGAGAATATCGAAGACATCCTCGAAGAATGTAGGCCTTGGTTACTTATTGCTTCCATAATTCATAGACATATGTTGGTCAAGATATTTATTTTAAAATTATGCACGTGTGGATTTTAGGAGACATCTATGAAGGTTGAATATGTTTTCTTATGTGGTTTTTTACTAATTTGTTCCCTTTTTTTTTCTTTTTTTCTTTTTTGTGATATGATAAAAGGGTATTTTGTTGTTGCGTTCATGGGAAAGTTGAGTGATTTGTATATGGTATTTGAATGAGTTATTACACGAAAACTATGTTTATGTTTAAATAAGGCTGTTTGAATGTAAGATTGTAGAAATAATCTCATCATTCATGCATGAATATTAATTTCCACGTATATAATTTGTTAGTCTATTAGACTATTTGATTTTTTCATGCATGAAACTTCATCAAACTCAATCAAAAAAATTGAGTACTAGCAACATAGGACTATAAATGAATAGAACATGCTTTCTATAATTGCACCAAAAGAATGAAATTCAAGAGCATTGTATAGTGCAAAAACACATTTCCGGGAGTTTGAGAACAAGAATCAATATTGCTTGAAAAAAATGCATTCACTATTTTAGACAATGAGTCAAGGATGAGATGAGAGGTTTCAAGTTCTTCACACCGAGCAACAACCACTCATAATGCAAGCTATTTGCACCCAATGATCAAAATCTTTTCTACGAGTACATAAAGTGATGAGTTCAATTCATAGTGGTCACCAACCTAGAAATTAATTTACTACGAATTTCTTTAGCATCCAAATGTCGTAGGGTCAGGTGGTATGTAGAGTGATACTAATTGGTCCGAATAGTCACAAATATAAAAAAAAAAAAAAATCTTTTGCTTATATTGTCGGATTGAAGTCGCAAATGTGGTATAATAGTCAGAATTTTATGAGGCATGAAATTCATATATATTGCAAGAAGATATTACTCTATGTATAAATGAAGACTCAATAAACTCATTTCATCGATAATCAAATCATTGAATTTCATACTACCAACCTATAACAATGGATGTTGCAAAAGGCTTTTAACAACTGTTGCGAAATGAGGCAACAAAGTATCCATCCCGCTCGGGAAGAAACACGCATTCACGTTGTTGATAATACAAACAAAGTGTCTAATAATCTCACATTGGTTAAATAAGGATAAACTCATTTTTATCATGTCTAAAAAGAAAAAAAAAACTCATTTTATCAAATTCAAATCAAAGGTATTTTATAACTATGAATTTTACAAAAGGCTTTTTGCAACTATGGCCAAAATAAGACAACAAAATAATTAAATTCAAGAGCAACATAGAGTACTTTGAAGGGTGTGAGAACAAGAATCTAAGATTTGATTCTTGAGAATAAGTCAAAGATTTGGAGTAGAGTCTAGGTCTACCATTGCTTTGACCAAAGTAGTAAACACTCATATTGTAGGTTGTCACAAAATATTGCACAAAACTAGTTAGAATTGTGCATGCCATGTGCCACGGTCACGCTTGTCCAGGTCTTGTTGTTCCCTCCCAACCTTTTTACCATGCTTTCATCATAGGCTAGATTTCATTTTTCATGTTGTCATTATTTACATTTTTATAGACTAGAATTTGATCGCATGTTTTTGTTATTTTCTTTTCATTTTTTGGAGCGTATGTCTCCTCGTCATTTTGATATGCAAGTCTGACATATCAAAAAAGCCTCAAAATGTATTATAGGGGGTTGAGTTGGCTTGGGTTGAGGTGATTTTCAACCCAACCCAAAAATTTGGGTTGGTTAATTCTCCAACCCAACCCAATTAAAGACACAACCCAACCCAATCCAACCCTTTATTTTCGGCTTGGTTGAGTTGGGTTATTGGGTTCATAATTTGTAACTGTCCTAAAATTAAAAAAGCTCACCATGATTAAGTAATGCACTCAATAAACAATTTCTAATGCCTCTTTTCCGATTCCTAGAAACTTAGAACGAACATTAGCATAAATGTATTCTTATTGCCAATGAGAAATTAAGTTTACAAACTTCAAAATCTTATCAATAGGTTTAAAAAATATTAAAAAAATAAAAGTCTAACAATAATGATTAAATTAAATAAATACGCAACATATAATATAAATAATTAAATAACATAATAATTATGTTATAGGTAAAAGTATATATTTTTAAACTAAATATGAAATTCGGATTGGGTTGAGTTGATTTTAGGTCAACTCTTGACCCAACCCAACCCATGAAAATTTCATGATTTTGAACAAAAAATCAACTCATTTATGTATTCAACGTCCCAACCCAACCCGACAAATTGGGTCGGGTTGGTTCAGGTTTCTCGGGTTGTCGCGTTAGTGTGCACCCCTAATAGGGGGTATGACTTCTTGAAACTTATTTCCTACAAATTATATTTGTTATACAATATAGTTGAAGCGATCCTTTTGCATAAGACAAAAGGTTTTCTCAAACCTTATTTCTCCATTTTTCGAAAACCTTTTCTCAAGTCTCGAGATTGAGGTTGAGCCCAGTTGTGACACCGCTTTGTGTTTTCATTTGACTGACTTAGCTCGCCGGATTAGAGCTCGTGCCTCACGACCGCTTCGCCAAGGCCAACGAAATTAGATTGTGACACAATGCAAGTGATCATGACACATATTTACCACCAAATCCATTTTTGATTTCACCATAATCGATTAAGCAAACAGTTCGACAAAGTATATTTGTTCATACATGCTTCGTGGTTATAATGATTAAAATTATATAATCATTAAATTTGTACTACATTGAAAGATTACTCTACCATCCTATAAATGGAGACTCAATAATTTCATTCCATCAAATTCAATTTTAAGAAATTTAATACTTCAACGTATATGACTATGAATGCTGCTAGCATGCTTTCTAAAATTGGTGTCGAAATTAGACAACAAAATAGTGAAATTTAATAACATCTTAGAGTGAAAAATCTTCTACTAAAAAATTAGAAACAAAACAATCTCACTTAGAAATAGAGGTATTCATCGATTGGTTAGAGTCGGTTTTCGGTGAAAATTGACACCGAACCAATCTAATCGATTTCCTAAAAAATGAAATCAGGATGACCGGTCGATTAAGTCGGTTAAAATCAGTTAATTCATATTATTCTTTTCTTTATTTATTAAAATAATATATTCATCATATAATTTTGTAATGAAATTTTGAGGATTAATTTTAAGAAATGAGCATATAGAATAATACTTGGAAACACATTAAATTTAAGTTAATTTTATAATAATTTAATAAAAAATATATTTAATTATATGAAAACATAGATATTTTAATTTATAAAGAAATTTTTTGGTTAATCGATTAAATCGACCCACATAACCGAAAAATTTTCGGTTAACTATTTTTGTAACCGACACGGTACTTGAAAATCGACCGACCCTAATTTGATAGGTTTGGTCACATTTGTTAGACAACGAGTCAAAAATTTTGAAGCCAGCAAATGGATAGACTTAAATTACTATTATTATTATAATCGGTGAGCCAGAATAAACCATCTCCCATCCCAAACAATGTCTAAAAGATTTTATAATTCCCTAAATTTTTAGGTGTTTCAATTGTTTTTGTACAATTTTCCCATCTCTTCACGTTCAAAGTAAAAACCAAGCTCCGTTAAACCCTAACAATGGCGATCACAAATCCCCAACAGCAACCTCAAATCCACAAGTTCCCGCAATTCAAGTACGTTGACGGAGTTCGTTGGCTTCCGCCGCTTTCCGCATTCGGCCGCTTCGCCGTCATTGCCCTATTCGACTCCGATTCCGACTCATCCTCCATTGAAATCCACTCCGTTTCTCAAAATCCTCTGGACATAGCTCCTCAATCCGCTTGGTCGTCGCCTTCAAGAGTCTCTTCCCTCAAAACCTCTCAGCTCTACCAAAATCCTCTAGTTTTCGCCTCGACGTATACAGGTTCGCTTCATGTTCTATCGGTCGAGCCAATGGATGCGTCGATCGACTCGGAGCTGTCGGTGCCGGAGAAGACGCTGCACGACGGATCTGTGTCCTGTGTCGATGTGATGGATGGCGGAGGTGAATGTTTGAGTGTTGCGGAGGATGGACGGGTGAATTTGGTGAGCGTTGGGGAGTCTGGATTGAATTATCGTCGGATATTCGATAGCAATGGGTTGGTGTCGTATACTGCGGTGAAATGGGCATCGCCCACTGAGTTTGCTACCGGAGGTTGTGGGTTTAGCTTGCAATGGTGGGATCAGAGGAAGCCCGGTGGAGCTGTTTCTCAGCTTAAGGGCGATTGGTATGTGCATTTTCCTCATTTGAACTTTCTTTTTTTCTTTTAATATCTTTGAGTGTCATACAATATTTGGATGTCGAGGAAATTCTTAGTAAATTACTTTCTGGTAAGTGGCCACCATAGATTAAAAACATTAACTCTTAGTTACTAATGACCAGTGTTTTAAAAGGCTAAATGCGGCCTCCTCGAGTCTTTTCCTCTTGAAGAGGAAAGGCTAAGCGTCGAGGCGGTATAAGGCGTAACCCTCAATTTTAATTAAAAATATTATAAAAATTCAAAATTTGTGTAAACATGTATGGTAAAACATAATACTTACATAAAAATACATAAAACATCACACCAACACTAATAGGATTGTTTTTTTTTTTTGGAATAAGAAATAATTTCATTGACGAATGAAACCTAAGTGAATTCTCCAAGCCAATTAGTGAATACAACACAGAACTTCAAAAGGAGATGCGAGAGGGAAATAAGTCAACAAATTATCAAAAATTAAATTGACGGTTTTGAAACGATTAAAACCTTTATATTATAAAAAATGAAAAAAGTTAATGCTATTCTTCTAGTAATTCTAAGGCTCAATGCGTTATCATAGAGGCATAAGCCACTCTTGTGAGCCTCTTATGATCTAACAAAGGCATAAGACTCGAGGCTAGACGTTAGAATCTTGCCTTGAGGTTAAGCCTTAATAGCCTTTTAAAACATTGCTATTTGCTAATGACAATCGTGAGCATTCCATGATGAATGTGTAGCATCTAGGACTTGAATAGAGTTGTTAGGAATGACCCAGGTTTCTGAAACTGGAAGCCGCTTATTGGTAAATTGAAGGTTAAAGGCTGTATGAGACTGCCTTACTGCACTATGAGTCTAGAAAAATTAAGAAGTCATGAATCGTAACTGCTTGTATGTAGTGTAGACTGTAGATGAAAAGTTAGTTGGTTCTTAAATATGTTCTCTGGTTTGACTTGACTATAAATATTTGGAAATGAAAATTCGATAGCATGAAATCATTTAATTATAAGGTGCCGAAGTTGATTTCCTTCTTCTGTGGCAATATTGCAGGGCTTCTGGTATTGTTCACTGCATTGACATTCATCCATCTCGAAAGCATACTTGTTTGGTAAATCCTGTTTCCTTTGCTTCTTGTCCTTGCATGATATCTATCTAAGCAGTCGTAATCACGTGTGTTTCTGTAAACTCCGCGGAAGATCAGACTGCAGACTTGTGCTTTCTTTCCAAACTTCAACCTTTTGTTCTAAAACTTTGTGAGAGAGAGCCTCCTTACTTTCTACCATTCAGTTTGTGTTATAGTTGCTAAATGAGCTATCTTCCAAACTCCTCTTAAGTCTTTTCTATCCAACTCTTATGGTAGATTACTTGGGAAAGCTATTGAGCTTATACTTCAAACATATGGTAGTTATTTCATATTTGGTAACTTTTCAGTGAGTTCAGGTAATAGTGAAATAAGTTCTCCAACCTCAGAATTGTCACATTAATGAAATCTTTAATGGTTTTCTACCACTTCATGTTGTTCCAGCTTTCTTATCCTGCTCTTATTTATGAACTACAATACTAGTGTGCTTATTTACTCCCCATGTTAGGCAGGAGGCTCTTTTGGTACTGTCTTTGCTTGGGATTTGAGGTGGCAACAGCAGCCTATCATTCTCTCAGGTCAAGAAGGGAGCAAAACATCAAATCTTTTGCCATGTGAAAGTGAGGTTTGGGAGGTTCACTACGATCCCTATATTAAGTCTGGAAGTGGCGGCATGTCATCTTCGCAGATTTTACCGGCTATGATCTGCTCTGAGGACGGGATTTTAACTAGTATTGAGCAAGGTACAAACTGAGGCTGCAGCCATGTTTGGTTCGTGGGCTGGGGGCAAACCATCGTTTATCCAAAGTCTTTTTGTTGTCATATGTTAATATATTAGTTTTCTTTTTCATGTTATCTAATGCCTATTGGATATTTTCTATTTATGTGGCTTGTAGGCAAGCAGCCTGTGGAACTGCTCGCAGAACCTTGTGCTATTAATGGTTTTGACATTGACCGTCAACACCCGTCAGTAAGTTGTCCATATACTTTTTTATGCAAAATTGTGTTGTTTACTTTATTTCTTGTAAATCTTGTGATGGTTAACTATTTAGTGCTAACTGAAACTTGTGTATGCAGGAAGTGATATGTAATTTGGAGTGGGAGTCCGTAGCCATCCTGTCAAGACCTTAATTTTCAGAAGTCATCTTTTCTAAATCAGTTGGTTCCAATGCACTATGTCAATCCCTTTGATGACGTAAGGATTTCTGTATCTATATCTTTTTACCCTTCATGAGTGCATGCAGTTTCTTTGTACTAAAAAAAGGTCAAATATGTATGGAAATTGGAGAAAGTGTATGCTCGAGAGACCTAGTGAAAGAAAATATGATATTTGAGGTTCTATGACTGGCAAATAATTATTTTTTTGTAAGCATTTTTAACTGTTTAGATATGTGTGGCTTCCTTTTTTTTTTTATTATAAATTTTACAATTTTTTCTCCCTTAAATCTAAGGGGATTAAGGATTTTTTTTTTGGCAAGATTAGGGATTTATAAACACAACACATATGAAAGAAACGAATTATATATTGCATTTAGATTGGGGAAAGTCTATGCATTATGTTTTTTCCAAAATAAATCATTGAACCAAAAAATGAGAATGCATAAAACTTCCTTACAAGCAATCAAATTTCATTTCTTAAGGAAAAAGAAGTTGAAAAACTAGCGAGAAGTAGTTGGAGTCTCTTCGTCTTGGCCACCCAGATGATATTCATATGAACTGTATTTGGTAACATTATGGGCTATCAAAAGCCACACATGAGTGATCAATTCACCACCTTGTCTGATGTGTTCTGAATGATATTCCATTTCACAGTGACTTGCAGCATATCCCAACATCTCAACCCACATACTGCCAATTACTTTCCATTTGTTTTCATTGCTCAGAGTTGTTAAGCTATCTGCTAGTTCTTTTACATCTTTCAGCAGATTCCAATTCCCTACAACTACTTTTTCTGCTTCTGATTCAGGTGGTTCATGTGGCTCCCTTACTTGAAGCACACCTTTTTTCTCTAATTTCAAAAGATCATTGCAGGCATCCTCTTTGTTTAGACATCCAGTTCTCGTGAACCTCCCGAGCTTCACACAAGAATGGTCGAATATAATATCTCCAGTTGTTGATGATAGCACATGAGAACGCGTCACCAAAAGGTACATCATATAATCTGATAGATTCATGATAGCTTCCATTTTAGAACCATCAGTAGTATCACGAAAACCTGGGATGTGATAGAAAATATTTGTTGTGATGTGCCATATGAAGATGCTCTTATCGAAAGGTCTCTTGAATACAGTCGTTTCAAGTGCTTGGATCAATGTGCTCTCATTTTTGAGTTTGAGTTTTTCTCTATACCTTTGGATTGTCCATTGGCCTCTTTGATCAAATTCTTCTTGTCCTTTTATCGCATCTATCTCTCTCAGTTCCGCAACCACGAGTTCTTTCACTTTCGGATGTACTTCAATTTGACCCAGACTCAATTGCTTTCGGAGTTTCATATCCATGCCCCAACACCTGAGAATTTTGATTCTGCTGTAGTTTCTATGCTTGCTTTGCAAACAGAATTCTAAAAGATTGAACTGCCCCATTGTGTTAGACCACCTTCTCCAAGTTGCTGACTGAGGGGCTAGAGACTTCAAGAAACCCAGAAGGAAAGGAAAAGTTTGATAGTGCCTTATCATCTGAACTATAGCCCAATCTGTGAATGGTAGTCTCAAGATCTGATAAATCTCAATTATCACAGATGCTACCAACACATAATTGATAAAGCCAATACCAATATGAAACACAAATGCATCCTTGAACAAGATTGTAAACCCGACTAGCGTGCCAATCAAGCTAAGCACGCTAATAAACCGAAGAATTAAACCCTTACGAGTATATACAACAGGTGCCTTAGTGTAGAGTGCGTCATACATGAAACCCAATTCAATATCTGTAATACTGAACGCATCTTCGTACCCACAGTCGTTAATGTATAGTTTTTGGTTTTCACAATCAGTTGGAGGATAGTAAAGCCAACTCTCAAGATGAGGTTTTAGGCAGCAAAATCTATAATAAGCTCTTAAGATCAATCTTGCCTCAGGAAGTTCATTCTCCCCTTGTGGCAATCTTTTGAACAAGTCAGCTACTTCATGATATTTGAAGAATTCTGCAATTGTGGTGAAGCCTAAGTTTCCATTGAGTGCTGATTTTAGAGCCCATGAAGTCTCACCATACTTGATTATCCCGGCCAAAGACATCGGCAAGTAAAGAAACGAGGTTGTGGACTTTGTCCACGACCTTATAATAATGTAAAACATAATTGCCACTTGAATCACCATGCTGAAAACTTGCCTCACTCCTAGTCGATTATCCTCAATCGAGTAGGCTGTGATTGTATCTGGATTTCCTATTTGCATGAACATTAAAGGTGCCAACAACGCCTGAATTTGGGTGTGCGTGTTGCGCTGGTCTATGCCGATTTCGATTGTTGTTAGCTTGCTCAGGGAAACAGTTGCAAACTTAGCAGCAAGCAAGTAGGACAACCAAACCGTTAAGCTGAGCTTATATCCCGGTGTGTGCCTTCTACGACTTCCATTGAAAGTTAAGATAACTTGGAACACGAAGTTCGCAAATACTAGCACCTCAATGCCCCAGTAATTCCATAGGAAGCTGATAGTTTTTGGTAAATAGCTTTGAAATATGTCAGAGAACATGGTACCTTTTGTCTCCTTGTAACAGAATGTCGAAAAAAGTGAAGAATACTCGAAAACTGCTAGAATACAGAACAGATTTCCATTGTTATCTCTGAATCATCTCCTTCCTGATCACCAACCCCTAAAAAAGGAAAAGAAAGAGCTTTTGAAGAACTTGAACAGAACTTATAAAACTTTAAAAAACAAACAAAACAGAGAGAAATTAAAACTTTTTTGTTTAACAATGGGGAATTTACAATTAATCTCACTTGTGGGTTTCTAAACCGAAACTTTCAATGGAATTCCCTAAAGAAAAACCTATTCGGAAGGTGGGAAATTTGAATACCAAGAAAGAAGCTGGAATGGAGGTCATACCTGAATAGATAGCTCCATTTCCAAAATGAGCACAAATAAATCAGTTCAATGAAGCTAATGGATATAGAATAGCTACAACACATTTATAACAAGATAGGAAGCTAGGAACAATCTTCTTCTGTCATGCTTAAACTGCAAGCAAAAATTTCTTACCTTTTTGTTTCATGTATCTTGTAAGATTCCTTTAAGAAGAATAAGAATTGCTTACCTTGTAGATAACTTTTGGCACCTTATTGTAGTAAAGCAGCATTAGCTAGGGTTATAGGCCGGCGGCCCGAAACTTCTTTTATAACTAGTTTTACAATCTGTCAAAATCCCCTGTGCTTGTGATGTAGGAGCATGATGTTATAATTTTTGTAGTTGTTTTGATCTTCTCTTTAGCTTTAGAAAAATTGAAGTTCTTATCAAGGAATATGCCTGGCTCAGAACTACTTAGAGCAAACCTTTCTTTGTAGCATTTGTCATGCAGGGACTGTGGAAAAAAGAACAGGATTTTAAAAAACAAGAACTAGACCTTATTTTTGTGTATAGTGAATTTCTGTTTTTTTTTTGTTCCAATCTATCATAAACTAAGGTAAAATAAGTAACCGTTGTTGATTAATCATTATGTTTCCATTGCCATAGCTTAGAATAATAAGATCAGTCACATTGAAGTGATGTAGCTGAAAACGTGTCCCCAAGAGGTGGCGTGGTGGTTGAAGGCTTTGACTTTGAAGGTGTGCTCCTCTCAAGGTCTCAGGTTCAAGACTTAATTTGTAGACACTTCCTGTGTCTCAATTCCTTCGATGTCTCCTGTTGCTTGTCCTAGGACAAGCAACAGGAGACATCGAAGGACAAGCGTGGTTATCCCAAGTATAGTAGAGCGCGAAGATTCGATTTCCCTGTTTTCAAAAAAAAAAAAAAAATGATGCAGCTGAAAACTTTTGTAGCCTTGTCTTACAGTTTTCCAGATTCGTCCTAATCTTGTACAGGTAGCTTCTTCAGAAGTCTATGGAATAAAGGGTTTAAGTTATTGATTGTCATTAAGTGGTTGCTTTTCAAAATGTTAGTCAAGTTAACCATCATAGATTGGTTTAGTATTCAAATAAGAATCTCGGGAATCATTAAGTGCTTAAAGAGAATCAGTTCAGTCTATGATGGTCATCTACTTAGGAATTAGTTTTTTACGAATTCATAAGATTAGGTAGTCGTTTCTTTGGGTAAGAATCCTATATTAGAAAGGGAGAGATAACTTAAATTGCAAGTCTGTTGATTGTTTCTTTAATATTTTGTGATTTCTCGTTGTACTTGTTAGTATTTTTCTAGCTTTCTTATTTTTATTTTTTTTAATATTGTTTGTTTATTTAATATTAGTATTTTTCTAGCTTTATTAGTATTTTTCTTGCTTGGTCTTTTAATAAGTTATGAAGTTTGGATCTGGATGTTTGGAATCTTTATATACTAATGGGATTTTTTAACTTTAGAGCTTGCTTACTTGAAAAGTAGTCCCAGGTGTGTAATTGTATTGTTGTATTCTTTATAATTTTTAATAAAATCATATATTAATAATAATCAAAAGACATACGAACAAAAACTCCCAATGAAGCAAGAACAGACATGAGAGATAACACAACCTATTGACTACTTTGGTCCGAGTCCACAAGTCGGACGATGACCAACCAGACAACGGAGAGTTGAGGATTAAGAAAATTCTAATAGGAGCAAAACACTTGTTTTTACCATAGGGATTAAAAGTATCCATCATAAAAGATCAACTTATAAGTTTCTAACACTATAAAGTTGAGTTTTGATGAACTAGTTAAATGTAAATGTTCCATTAAGTTGACTGAAATCTAGTTGATTTAACATTTTGTGTTCAGATCTATATAAACATTTCTTGCGTTTAGATTTAAAAAGAAAAAAATATGTATATTTCTTTTGTTCATATTTTTTTTTTTAATCTTGTGTTTAAATATTCATAATACTTGGCAAATGTTTGCATGTAGTTGCTTTTACCTTTCGGGATATTGTTATGTTTTGAATAGGGGTGTTCATACATTATCCGAAAACAGATCCGACCGATCGAAACCGACCGTTTTTGGGTCGGTTGGTCGGTTTTCAACCGTAGTCGGTCGGTGTCGGTTAATAGCCTTTAAAAACTGACGGTCGATCGGTCGGTTAATTAATTTCAAAAAACTCCGACCGACCGACCGAATTTTGATATTAATCATATTATTCATAAATTTTATATTGACATGCATATAAGCCCAATCCCATGTCCATTGTCCAAGCCCATTTAGTATTTGCATTTTTAATTGTTTTTTTATTGTGTAAAAATGACTTTTAAAATATATATAAATTGAAGATTTTTTTTTAATTAAAAAAATATTAACCGACTTAACCGATTTAACCGACCGCACCGACCGATCGAAATTTAAAAAAAAAAAAAAAAAAATTTGGTCACGTTTTTTGTCTAACCGGCATGTCAGTTTCGGTGTCGATTTTCGCCATTAACCG
The DNA here is from genome assembly GCA_037832685.1 of Sicyos baderoa. Taxonomy (NCBI): domain Eukaryota; kingdom Viridiplantae; phylum Streptophyta; class Magnoliopsida; order Cucurbitales; family Cucurbitaceae; genus Sicyos; species Sicyos baderoa. The sequence goes on along the minus strand of JBBMEF010000021.1, from coordinate 6,689,282 downwards.
ACACCGACCGATGAACAGCCCTAGTTTTGAATTAAAAATGAGAAATTATAATGGATGATCTATTCCAACAAAATAACTATAAATATAGTTAAATTTGAAAATATTTGTATTCATAGTTTTTTTTTTTTTTTGAAATATGTATCCATAGTCATAAATACAATTTAATATGGTATTATGAATATTCATTAATATAGATTAAAGTATTATGTATTATTAATATCATATTAATATTAATATTCATGACTATAATTTTTTTTTTAAAGTGACTATATTTATAATTATTTTTGAATTTGACTAATTTTGTAAAATTTCCATTAAAAATATGTTATATGACCCTCTATGTAGAGATGTCTATTTTCCCCGTGGGGCTGGGGCTCCGCGGGGACCCGCCCCGAACGGGGCGGTGAATCCCCGTTTAGGCGGTGAATGGGGGAGTGGGTGGGGATGAAAAAATCCCCGCAACGTAAACGGGGATGGGGATGGGGAATATTCCTCATCCCCGTTTCCCCGATCCCCGCCCCGTTTACATTTTTTTTATTTTAAAAATATAATTTTTTCCACTTTTTACTAATTTAATATTTAGTTATAGTATTTTTTTTGTAGAAATATTTATTGGAATGCATATTTATTTACAATAATTAGTTATCTAATTGAAACTAATGTATATTTTTTATGAAAAATTAACTATTTAAAAATATTATTGAAAAAAGTTATAAAAAGTAAGATTAGAAAAAGAAATAATTAAATTAAAACGGTGAATTTTTCATCGCGGGGAACCCGATCCCCGCCAATTCCCCGCGGTGAATCCCCGTCCCCATCCCCGCGAAAAAAAACGGTGAATTTTGCGGGGACGGGGAATGATTTTGGTGGCGGGAATGGGGACGGGGAGGGCATTCCCCGGCCCCGCCCTGCCCCGCCCTGTGGACATCTCTACCTGTATAGACATAGCAAATTCGAAGCTCAAAGCACATCATGATGGGCCATAATGATAATAATCATATAACAAATGTTCTAATAGTTGGGATTTATTGTCAATTTGATTTTCAAATTTGAATATTTATACTTTGATATTTTAATAATGTTCTTTTTTAGTTTTGGTATGTTTTTATTTATTTTTTTTAAAAAAAATAAATTTACGTGAAAACTAAAATTAAAAATAATCAATTCATTAATATATTAAAATTTAAATGAATTTAATCATCATTTTAGTCTACATTATTTTATGTAATTATTGATTTTTTTTTTTAATTTTAAGAATTAAAAACGAGGATTATTGAAATGTTAAAGGTAGAAGTATTTAATTTTGAAATATATAAACAAAATTAGAATGAGACTTCAAAATTAAGTATTAGAAAAGTATATATTTTTTTCTCTGTTATTATTATGATATTTGACACTTTAAATGAAAAATAAGATTTGTTAGATGATGGTTTTGTTGTACTAAAAAAATGATGGTTTTTTTTTTAGTTTATATTCTTAGATTTCTTTTTGCACACTCTTTGGAGAATTTATGCTCGCCTCTCCCAAATTTACTTATATTTTTTTTACAAGACAATTCAATTATTAACAAATTTAGAAGTAAAATATATTTTTAACTACTATTTAGGCTTCATCTAATAATCATTTTATTTATTTATTATTATTATTATTTAAATTAGGTTTTTTTTTTTATACAACAATATTGGGATATGGGGGTTGTAACCTCATGGATGCCTGTAGAGCTATGCTACTTTTAGCTTATTTTTATTTGTACTATGGAAAAAGTAGTTTTAGTTTTTTTTAATGCATACAAGTGGAGGGGGATAAATACCAATTCTCAGGTTCGAACTCGTGACACTAATGTTGAACTGGTGTATAACCAAATAATGAAACCATTGCGTCACTGACCCATTTGGTATGGAAAAATTAGTAAATGATGCTTAGTATAGAGAGCAATTTGGGTGCATCCCGGGTAGCACCCCCACCGTGATACCACCCATGTGGCACATTTGGTGCCACACATCTCATCTCTCTTTTTTTTACTTTATATTTATTATAAAAAAAAATTAAAAGAAAAAAAGAAGATATATAGTTCTAAATGGGTGGTATCACAGTAGGGGTGTTACCCGGGGTGCACCCAAATTGCTCTCTAAAGAAAAATGATATAATAAAAGTAACTTTTTTTTAAGGTGGGTTAGCTTTATTTTAGAGAATTAGTACGACCTTCTATTAGAAATATAACACATTTTTTTTAAAAATTAATTTATATAAAAAATTCAAGTGATTGAACTCAATCAGCAGTATTTGATTGTATTTAATCAGTTTATTAAGTAATTGAAATCATCAATCAATTACTAGTGATTGAACACAATCACTTGGAATTTTTCTATAAACTAATTTTTGATAAAGATTTACTATAGATACAATGTTTTATTCATTTTTGTTATACACGAAAAAACCCATTTAATTTAACCCCAAAGAAAGAACCTGCTACAAATTGTATTTTTTTTTTGTTTTGAAAAGCTACAAATTGTACTTTTAATTTGAGAAAGTATATTGCATTCAAACCCCAGAAGAAGAGGAAGAAAGTAAAAAAAGCTAAAATAAACTTATATTAAACACATCCAAGAGTCAAGAGACTTCATTCTGAAACACCATGAAAGAGCTAAAAAGGCTTGAGAAAACAAAAATTAGCCATGAACTTGACAAATTGTATATATAGGAGACTTCAATCTGAAACCATAGGATATAACAAAAATGAGCCATGAACTTGGCCAATAATATATAAGAGATTTTTCATATATGATAAAATAATAATAATAATAATAATAATAATAAAATAATAATAATAATAATAATAACCAAAAAAATTCTCTACATACAATTTTTCAATAAAAATTCATGCAGGACAGAAAATTAAACAATAAAAAGACAGAAAAATGTTATACATCTTATAACTTCAATCAATATACATATAGCTTTCAATCAATAACACAAGCACTCTTCAACTTCTTCAATAAATTCTACAAATAGTCTTCAATCAGTGTCACAAATACTCTTCAATTAATATAACAAATAGTCTCCCGTCCAAAATAGGTAATGGGCAAAATTGGAATATACAAAAAAAAACAAAAAAAACCCAAAATTCAATTATGGATGAATTATTTCTAAAAAAATGCTAATTAAAAAGTTACCACCCATAAAAAGTTCCCTAATATATATATATAGAGAGAGAGAGAAGAGAGACTTTGTATTGAACACAACAAAGAGTTAGAGTCTTCAATCTTAAACCATAAGGATGTAAATAACTAAAGTTAGCTATGGACTTGACCAAGAAGTTAGAAAGTTTCATACACATACATAGAGAGAGAGGAAACAATAGCTCTGAACTTGAATAAGATGGAAACTTACATAAACACACACATGAGAGAGAGAGAGAGAGAGAGAGAGAGAGAGAGAGAGAGAGAGAGAGAGAGAGAGAGAGAGAGAGAGAGAGATAGATAAATACCTACAAACAAACTAGAGAATAGAGGCAAAGGGAGTATGCCACATATTCTTTGCGAATTACA
>JBBMEF010000021.1:6667985-6682082 GCA_037832685.1 Sicyos baderoa | reverse complement strand
TGGTAGGGACAAAGTCGTATTAAACAAAAATAATTAATTTCGAAATTTAAATAAAAAATTAACTTTGCAAAAAAAAAAACTTAAGTGCATAAACATGCAATTACTTTTCGAAACAGGTCTAGTTAGTACAATTTCTCTAGATATAAAAACAACTTAATGGCTTGAACTTATATTTCTTTTTTTTTTTGTGCCTGAATTTTATACTTGGTCTCTATATATTAAATTATTAGTTTACTTTAGCATTTATCAAATTTATAATTAATTCTAGACTTTCAAGAATTGTTGAATAGGTTATTAAACTGTCTAAAAAAAAGGTTATTAAACTTGCAATGTTTAATACATTAATCCTTATCTTGAAAATTGTTTAATAAATGTTGAATTTTTTAAAATTTTGTTTTCCGTAGGTTTTTCATATATTAAATTTTTTTTTTCAAAAGTTAACTATAGTCCGGTGTTAGCTATATAATTAAATTTTATATCTAATAAGATAAAACTTTAAACTAATTTTATTGAATGGGTTAATAACATAATGATTTCATTATTTGGTCGTAAATCAGTTAAACACCAGCGTCATATGTTCGATTTTTGAAGTCGAAATAATTCCCTCCTCCAACTTGTATTCAAACAAAAAGAAAAAGAAAAAAAAAACAAACAATTTTCTACCTAATAAAAAGAGAATTTACCATAGATTTTATGCTATAAATGATAAGTTTATGAAAGAATCTATTAGAAAAATTGGAAGTTAGAAATTTATAAACTACTTTTAGAGTTCGAAAATCAAAAGAAACATACATTTAAGTTTTGAAAATTAAGCTTGTTTTTTTTTTTTCTAAATCTTTTAAATCATGGTTAATTTTTATCTTCATTCTTCTTTTATTTTATTTTTTTTTAGCAACAATGGTTTTATCTATTAGTCCAATCAGAAAACCGTCTTTTTTTTTAATAATAATAATACGCAAAAATATATATTAAAACAATAAAATCTAATTTATATGCTAATTTTTTAAATAATTCTAAACAAAAACAATGGAATCATTATCAAACCATCCCTATTTTGCATCGTCGTCTTTTTTTTTTAAAAAATATTATTATAATTTTTTTTGATGCATAGGTTTGCAAAGCTTAAAAATATAAACACATATACTAAAAATTATTATTTTATAAAAATTATACGTGATGACCTGCAGCTAAACCTACCACTTGAAATTCAATAATTCCATTAAAATACCATATTTCAAGAAAATAATACTTATTTATTCTCTAATGAAAGGGAATGCTAATAAATTAATGAAATATCTTCAATAAGATTTTAAGATGTTGGATATTATAAGATAATACACAAGTATTTGGGGTTAGAAAAAATAGCAGCCTAATCCATATTTGGATCAGGTCATTGGACAATAATTTAAAAATGATTGTATTTGATACTTTTTCCTTAAGGTTTGGGAAATATTAAAACCCAAGATATCAAATATATAAGTGCAAAATTTGGCTACACACATTTTATAATGCTGATTGAAATAATTTAATATAATCCTTTAAAAAAAAGAAAAAAATAAAGAAAGAATTGAATATAATAATACTCCATTTTTGTAAAACATTTTCTTTTTTAGGTATGTGGCATCCACTTGAATGAATATTCAAATAACTGATTTTGTCTTTTTTTTCTTTTTAAATATCTGACTTTTAGTCCACTTAAAAAGAAAAAAATATTAAAAAATTAGTCAAATTTAGAAAATAATAAAAAATATGACCAATTTAAGTTAGTAAATATAATTATTGATATTATTAAATATTGTCGCATGTTTTTTTATATATAATATTAATAAATATTTATAATACATAATACTAAATTTTAAAAATAATAGCAATACATAATATTAATATTAATGAGTTATAATAATTCGGTATTACAATATTTTAATGATTATTTTGTGAGATAGTTAATCTCATACAATTTCTATTTAAAATAATATAACATGCATGCCCATATTCTATCCTGATAATTTTCCAAATCATGTAATTAGCAATTTTTCAATGGCACTTGAACCATAGAAATAAAACTTGAAATAAGAATTGTTTCAAATTTATGAATACACATTTAATATTTAATATTGTGAATTATTATTCGTCCTCACAACTTTAAATATAATATTTATATAAAAAAAAGAAAATTTAAATATAATGAAAAATTGAGAGATGTAATTAGTTATTCACAAAACATAGCATGATTTTTTTTATTTAACAGAAGAAGAATTAATGTGTATTCTCTATTACGAAATAAAAATAATTACAATAAAGATCGACTTTAATTTATAACTTAGTCTTAAAAAAATTATTTTATATTTATTATATTTGGATAGAAATATTCGAACTTATAATTTCATAATTATTTGATTTTATATGATGTTACTAAAATTATAATTTTTACATGTTATAAACACATTTTAACAAAAAAAAATTCATAAAAAATGTTGGTAGTGTGTTGATTTTATTGTTTAGTGTAATCTAGTTCAATATCACAATTACGAATTCGATCTTGAAAATCGATATTTTACTCTCATATATTTGAGAACAATAATATTATTTGTGTAAGATTTTTGATCCCCTTCTCCCATTTTTTATTAAAAAAAAAGGGAAAAAAAAAACAAGACTTCTCTAAATTTTTTTTTGATAAGAATAGGAACCATTCATAAATATTTGGTGAATAAAAAAAGAATATTAATACAATTATTTACAAAAGAACAAAATGGAAATCCATTATTGTACGGATAAAAACTAAGAAAATAGGGTTTTCATATAAAATATGGGCAATGGAGCTTTAGCGTAAGAATCCACCTATATCCGACCATTTGTTTGTGATGAAATATTATCTTTTTTTAGTGGACAAATATTAATTTTCGAGATCGTCTGCAACATTGATGTTAAACTAGTTTATATCTAAACAATAAAATTATTTGATTGTCTTTATAATTATTCTATTCACCCAAGTAGTGATTTTCAACCTAATTATAAGTAATTATTTTCTCTAATAATCATTCTCTTTCTATCATTTCTCTAATTTTAATTTTTTTTTTGAATTATTTTAATTTTTTTGTTTATCTTACATACCTCTTTTTTTTTGAAAAAAAAACACAAACAATTTCATTAAGAAACGTCCAATAATCTAATACAATCAACCTCCAACAGTCAACAATAGGGGGAAGATTCCCCCTCCAAAAAAACCAACAAATCCTCCACAGAAGAGGAAAAATCACAACTGCTTAGGCGCAACGAAAGAGTTCTGTTTAGCCAACGTATCAACCACACAATTACAAAACCTATTACAATGCAAAATGTTCACAATCCCTAAAGAAAAGATCAACCCTTTAACATCCAACAACGATGTTGTTAAATTCAGAATAATCAAGATTAACACCAGTAATCGCCTTTACCACCTCTAAAGCATTAATTTCAACAATAATTGAGAGCTTCCAATAGATGTCGATCTCAGGAATATGCTTAAGTTCCTCCCTCAGCGCCATTCCTTCTAAACCTTGTCCTACATATCTCTTAAAAAGTAGAGAAAGTTAAATACAATATGGAAGTTTATGGATTAATTGAAAAGAACCAATGATTGAGGATAAAAGTGTCATTCTGTTAGGAGAGAAATTGATTGGGCCAAAATTGTGAGTGTGGTCATTTCAATCCATCACTTCAATATACAAAGATTTTATATTGCATATTGCACAAATTATTTGAAAGGAATTTTTACATAAATCCAATTTCATTCACCACAAATATTGGAGTTTTCTTCTTTTGTTTGATGTGTAAGGCATTTGATTGGTGGAGGACCATCACCAATCATTTTTGCTAGTTGCTTGCACTCTTCTTTCAACATGGACTTTGATGATGTTTCCATGGATGGTTGAGACTTGAGATATAATGATATCGATTTTTGAATGGGATATGTTTGAGTAAATTAGACAATTAAATCAAACTCAAGTTAATAGAAGATGAAAGGCCCAAAATAGATTTGTGCCTAAAAGAGAAGCAAAAGAGGCTAGAAGATCGAGACGTTTGGCTCGATGAAACCTCGAGCTAGTTCAAACGATTAAGGAGCAGCCACTTTATAGATATTAGATGTTAAATCGATTTTAGGAAGGACGATAATAGGAATCTTATCCTTTTCAACTTAATTAAAGTTCATTAAACTTAACGAAAACTAACTTAGAAAAATAACTCTCTTCTTCCCTATTTTAAATTTTGCTACACTTTTCTTGCCTTCTTAATTTAAGCATCAAAGTTGGTGTGATAAAAGCCACATCAATCCTTCATTTATCCTTCTATTTTTTTCATTGTTTTATAAATTCAAGAATGACGTGTGAGTCCTATAGATTTAGGGCATGTTTGCCCCAAGGACAAACTGTGGAGTTGGTTTGGCTTAACTTCTATTTCATGTTTACCCCATAAACTTCCATAAGTCCATCCAACTCCTACCCAACTCCACGCGTGGGCCCCACATTTTTATTTAAATATTAAAATATTAAAAAACTATTCAATATTTTTTTTTATTTAAATAAAAACTTCAATAATTCACTTTCTATCCCATCAAACATAACTTTATTATTAAAAAACTATTAAATATTTATTTTTTTATTTAAATAAAAACTTCAACCATTATCTCTCCATCACATCAAACGTAACTTTATCTTTTCTTTCCTTCCCCCTAATCATAAACTTATTTCACTTATCTTCTCTTCTCATCCCAACCCAACCCAACCCATCATCTCAAAGCCAAATATGCCCTTAGTTTGTTTTTATTTCGGTTATTTATTACTTTTGTTGGTAATTTAATCCTCTTCATTATTTAATTAGTTTTTTTAGAGACAAGTCTCTTCCTTCAATGTCTAAAAAAAAGTAGTCTCTTTCTTCAATGAAAGTTCAATGATTTATTATATACATTTTAAAAGTTTAGAAACTTCAAAATTTAGAAATATATAAAAAATAATATTTGAAGTGTAGAAATTTATTAAACAAAAAATAATAAGATAAATATCCTTTTTAAACTGATTGAGAGAAAATTAACATATAAACAAGTATGTTAAGTAAATTAAAGGAAAGTTTGTTATAGGTAACAAATTCTAATATCCTTATTTAATTATAGAAACTTTTAAAAAATATTTTAAATATTTAATCAATTTCCCTAGACTATTTTCAATCAATTTAAACCTGATTGAAGGTTATCAATTTTAGTTGATTAAAGTCATCTGTGGTTTAACTTTTTTTTTTTTTTATGTCTTGACTGTCCGGGCCAGCTTGCGTGCACAAGCGTACTTGCTCACGGGGCATACCAACATTTGGATGCCAAGGAAACCCGTAGGTATTAATTTAAAATTAATTCCTACTTATGCACCTCAAGGCCCTTCATGATCAATTGAGCTACCCCATGATGATTATCTGTAGTTTAACTTGTGAACCAGTTTTTGCATTTTTCCTCTCCCAAATTTTGCTATCTTTATTATTGTTATTATTTATTGTTATTCACGAAAATTTCTCAAAATTAAAATTATATCAAAGTAATGTAAAAATATATGATTAAGGGAAAAAAATATTTTATTTATAAGATTAGTCAAATCTAGAAAATAATTATATTAAAAAATTAGAAAATATAGTCGTGATATTGATGAATATTTATACCTATTTTATTACAATATTGAATTATTAATAGAGAATTTGTTTTCCGTAGCATATTTTTGGCTATTTATAACACATTTTTTAAAAATAATTTATTCATACCACATTTTGCCCAAAATTCTTATTTTACCATGGTTAGACTTCTATACGTTCAATTAATAGACTTTAAACTTCTATCAGTTCATCTGATAAACTTTTATTACTTTAATTGATAGACTTCAATGTTTTTGTGCCCTAAATGAATATGTTTAGGAATTGTAGTAGACATTGAATTATTTTGTTTTTTTAGTATACATGCAAAATCCCCTTAATAATATATAACACTCTATTGATGAGTATTTATAATACCGTATTAAAACATATTAATGACTATGGATGAATACTTTAAAATTTGACTACATTTATAATTATTTAGTGAAAATAGTTCATCTAGTACAATTTATCTATTTTCAATCTTTAGGTCGGGTCTAGTTTCAATTTGGTTTTTACGTCTTATAATTGAATACTTTTATCATTGACATTTCAATAATATTTATTTTTAGTCCATAAAATAACAAAAATTGTTAATTACACAACGTAACATTGACTAAAATGATGGTTATATTAATTTTAAATTTCAGTATTTTAATGCGTGTTTATTTTAATTTTCACATAATTTAATTTTTAGAAGAAAATAAATATACAAGTAAAAATGTTCAATTTTAAAACATATAAGAATCAAATTAAAATTAGATCTCAAACCTAAACTAAGAAATTTATTTTCTTTAAAAATATATATATTTATATAAAATAAATATGGTGATCTATGACGAACATCTAAGATTTTATTTTTTTCATTATTTCAAATCAAATACCCTTAAACTAATTAATTGGTAAGCCATTCCCATTCCTCCCTCGTAAAAACATTCCTATCAATCTGTGTATTTATTTTTCCAATTAGATTCTATGACTATCTTAAAGTATCTTTTGCATGTTTTTTTAAAAAATAAAATTTTGTATTATATATATATATATCATGTTAATTTGGCCAACATGAGTAGTTGCTCAGTAATATTAGTATATGTCTAATGATCAAGAGGTCATTAGTTCGCTTTATCCCGCTCCCAATTAATATAATCTTAAAATAAAAATATCATGTTAATTTGTTTTTTTTTCTTTGTCTCTATTAAAAATTGTTTTTTTACCCATATATAATATTTAGGATGTATTTTGAATAGAAGATTTAGATGATTTGTTTAGAAGTTGACTCAACTTCATATTTCAATCACTCTATAAAAGGTTTCTGCTTCCACTCAGAACCCTTTCATGAAAATTAATATGATTTTATTTTCATAACTCTTATAATGACTTATTTTCATTTTTACAATTTTCTATCCAAACATACTTTTAAAATTCATTACTATTAATTAAATTTACACCATCTTCAATCAAGAGATTACAAATATTTTTTTTGTTGTATATATTTTTTTTGTAAGTCTAGCATCAAATTTGAACCTACCACTTTTTAAACAAAAATATATGTCAATTATTATTAAACTAAACTTACTTTGATCGAGAACTCAAAATTTTGAATATTTCACGTCATTTCTATAAAAAACCATCTGATTTAATTTTCACATTTTTTTTAATACAAAGTGTTATCTAATACAAAGACTTTAATTATAAGAAAAAAACAGAATAAACTACAACGTTGATAATTCATCAGAGTCACACCTGTTAAAGTTACGTGTTAGATGATAAAACACAAAGTGGATAAAATCATATGTTTTTTCCTAAAAAAAATAAAAAAACAGTTTTATTCGAGAGATAGTTCAACGAGTTCGAACTAAAAAATAGCTATTCGACTGTTATTTATTTGAGAGTTACTAATACTTAAAATTTGAATTTAATTTTAATTTCATTTATTAATTTAAAAATTAATTTTCATCCTTACATTTTTTTTTATTTGACTAATACTCCCCTTAAATTTTAATAATGCTTTTCTTTTTTAATACCTTACATTTTAATAATGCTTACCTCTCATCCATAATATAATAATATTATTAGATACACAACATTATTTTAGTTAACTAAAATGCTCATTTGACTCATTTTAAATTTTAATTTACGTGATTTAAAAAAAAATTAGTATAAAATAAAATAAAAAAACTAAAACTAAAAAGAGAAAATTATTGAAATATCACGTCTTTAAATTGTTTATCTTAAAATATAAAAACGAGATAAAAATTAAACAATTGTGAGTGATTAAACTCAATCGAACTCAATTAATAACTAGTGATTGAACTTAATGAATTTGTTAAGTAATTGAGCTCAACTGATTGAGTTCAATCACTAGTTATTAATTCAGTTCGATTGAGTTCAATCAGAATTTTGATATATGTGCAATTACTTTATTCTATGTTATAAGTACAATTTTTTAACCAATTTTTATTATACATTAAAAATCTCATAATTTTTTTCCGAAAGAGAAAAAAAAAGATAAAGATAATTGTTGTGTCCAAAAGAGACACCCAATTTCGCACGAGTCTTCGTTCTTGCGACCTGCAACTTTTTTGCTTCAGAATTTGCCATCAATGGATTCCTCTCTCTGAACCCCAATTCTCTCTATCTCTCTCTCATGGCAAATCATCCGTCCTCGTATCCAGTTCTCTGCGCCTCCTTCAACCAGGACGCCAGGTCTGTTCCTCCCCTTCTCTGCGCATCGATTCACGCTCTGATCTTTCTTTTCCGTTTAGGATCGTTCTCTCTTGAGCTAATTTGATTGATCTGTGTTTTTTTTTAGTGTTAGATTTCGTAATTCTGTTTTTGTAGAGTTTTTGTGAATAGCTGGTGGTGTGGATTTGGTATCATCGGAGTTTTTGAATTTCTGTGAAGTTCTTTAATTAGGTTGGGATTTAGTTATCTTGAATTTAGTGTGAGGAAGAAGAAAAACGAAGAGGTTTGAGGGATTTGGTTGACTGAATTTTTGTTTGTAGTTGAGAGTTTGAACATGGTTTGATTTTGTTCGTTCTGAATTAATGATTTCAATTGTTTCAAGTCCTGCCACACATATTCGACGAATTAGTAGTATTAGAGCTTAAGCCTTAAGCAGAAACTTAAGTTTAATGCTTCGAGTTACCGGTGGAAATTGTGGACGGAGGTTATATGAAATTGGAATAATGAAGTGATCTTAAAACAAGCTTAAGTGAAGCTCTACACCATCTTAGTAAGAAAGATCGAAAGGCTTTCACCTAATTTATCCATGATCCAACAATGAGCATCGCGGGTTGGTCTAATGGTCAATTAAGGACATTGAAAGTCTTAAACGTGTACGTGTTTTGAGGGAAGGAAATAAGTTCAATTCATAGTCATCATTTGCTTAGGAATGAATTTCATATGATCTATCTTCCAGGTAGTTGTCATTTGAGAATAGTTGGGTGCATGTAGGCTTGGCTTTGGAGGGAATTATCCCTTCCTTCTCCTTGGTTTCAGAGGAGGTAAAATCATGCGTGGCTAGGGTTTTTAAAAAAGTCGAGAGAGTTTGTAGGGAGAGATTGAGAACAATCTTTCTTCTTTTGGTATTCTACTGCTTCAACACAAGATAGTGAAAAATGAAGAATTACTTTTCTAATTTATGCTAATATGAAGATTCGTTAGTCTCCAAGGGGCGTCTTCGTTGGTAGAGGCTTTGGGTCTCCAAGGTTTTCTCCTTTGGAGGTCTCAAATATAAAACCCACAAGTGAAGTTAGTGGTAAAATCCTTTGTTGTCTCTTGAGTTCGGGCTATGAGACGAGTGTGGGTGCCCCAGAAATGTAGCGGGGAGCTCTGATTCCCGGTTATCAAAACAGGATATTCGTTATATGGAATACATTGATAAGTGAGGTGATGAGAAAGTAAAGGGTGTGAGTTTGTTTCTTTTAAACAAGGTAGATATGATTTTCCAAACAATGAATAGACGAATAAGGTTGATACTCTCATTAAGAAGGCCCCATAGCTTGTCTCCTCCCCATGTTGGCGTTCCCTATGTCGTAATAGTTATGAATCGATGAGGCATATCTTTATCTCATGGGATTTTGTGAGATGCTTTTGGAACAAAATCCTTTCCACATTACTGATCTTCCCGATCCATTTCACTCTACCAGGGAACATGAATATGATCAATCTTTTGGACTCATTACTTAATGGGCACCCCTTCATGGAAGATATAGCTTGCAAATGGTCAAACATTACAAAGGCTTTCTTTTGGACAACATGGTTAAGCACAACCATCGAATCTTTGAAAAATAACGAGCGTGATTTTTATACTTTTTTATTATTTTTTTTAATTTTGTGATTTATCTGCCTTAACTTAGTGTAAAATTTACCCTTTCTTTTACATCCATCATTGCTAATTGGGGTTGGCTTGCATCATGTAGCTCATGGCGTATAGTTTTTTTGTATAATTCATACCATATCAAAAATGAATTTCATGTTTCCTATCCTATAATAGAAAAAAAATGAAGCAGATTAATAACTTTAATAAACAATAAATAAATTGATAAAAATCTAAAAAATTGGTTTGGTTGGAATTGGCAGTTTATTTGCAATAGGCACGAGAGATGGTTTCCGAATATTTGATTGCAACAATGGAAGGCTCTGCTATGAACGAGGTATGTGTATTGAGCAAGATTCTTCTCATTTCCCCCCCTAATTTTGATTTTGGCTGCAAAGCTGCTTTTATGATGAATCAAATAACGAAGGAATGATAAAAATAAATGATTTTTCTTCATAAAAAAGGTAAATTGAAGTAGAGTTCTTGCTGGAGCATTGACAAATGCCACAATTAAAAATATTGGAAGTAAATTTATAGATAACTCCCAAAATTATGAAGTATAAACTTTAATTGTTTGTATGAAACAGTGTTTTCACGCACAAAACATGTCTAAATCCAGATACTAGTTAATAAAATGTTACTATTAAGCTATCGAATAAAAAATGTTACATTTTTGCAAAATAATTCTAATTCTCAGTACCTTCTCTACGTTTCACGCATACAAGTAAAGACATGGGCAAAGTATTTGGTCTTGTGTTGAGGCAAAAATAAATTTGATTTTTTTTAACGAGTTGATATCTATTGTCATCAGACTCTTTGTTTGTGCAATCAATTTCAAAATTCGTTTTAAATAATAAACTTCATAATTTTTTATTTAGAACTTGAAACTTTTGATTTATGTCGATTATTACATTTTATTATTTGGAAGCACGAGGCTCTTGAGAGTTCACTCTGTGTTTGATCTAGAACTTTCACTTTCTCTCTTGCTAGCTCTTGGTGCATTCAATATTGTTGAGATGCTGTATAGCTCTAATCTTGTTGCCATTGTTGGAGCTGGTGAACAGGTGATTTGTAACTTGTAGTATCTTACAATTAATCTGGTTGCTAATTAATGAAAACATATTTTCTTTGATTGTCCACAGCCATCTTTATCCCCACGTCGTCTTTGCTTGTTTAATACAATGAGTGGAAATGCTCTTAGAGAACTGAATTTTTTAACTTCAATACTAGCTGTTCGCATGAATAGGAAAAGGTAAGCAAAAATAAAAAGCTATTAAGCTGCATTCTTTTATCAAGATGGTTATGATGTATTATTCAAAATTCAAAATATTATTTTTTTTAATAAGAAACGCTTAGGTAATACAATCTTTTTATTCTATTTAGAATCATATAAATTTGTTTTGTTTTGTTTTTTATTTTTTATTTTATTGATGGTAACTTGTTTTTAAAATCATATAAATTTGTTTTTTATTCTGAATTTATTGATGGTAACTTGAATAAGTTTGTATTGGAGACAGCGTGCATGCTAATTTTTAGTTGACAGAATTTTATAAATGAAACTTGAGCGATAAAGCTGGGTATGTCTCAGATAGTTTTGGCATTTTCTTATATTGACCATCCGCCATCGATTAATTTACCTACCTTTCAAATCTAGTATTTGCATATCAAGCCTGTTTAGTCCTAGAAATTAACATCTTTTTATAATTTGATTTGGTGGTATCAGATATTTTTTACATTTGGGTATCCTCATTCTTCTACCATTAGCTTTTAAGCAATATTCTGTAATTTTTAGTGTCTCCAATTTTTGGGTTTTAGTTGTGTTTTTATTTCCCTCTTTTTATTGTCCCTGGGTTCTTCTTGATGTCAGTGGCCGTTGCTATTCAAAATATCGTTTTACAATGTTTCTTCACTATAAATGATTTTCGTATAACTAAATAAGTCCTCTCTCTTATGCGCTCTCTCTCTCTCTCTCTTTCTAAAAAATATCCCAACCCTGGATCTACAAAAACTTTCCTTCATCTCCCTGTGGAGAATGTTGAATCATCAACGCCATAGCCTCCCTACATCATGCCCCTTTCTCTTCACCCCATCCTTTGATAGCGTGCACGGGTTGCATCTGCACCGCATGTGAGCTTCCTCACAAATCGAGCACGAGTTCTCTTTATCTCTCCAGTGGTTTGCGGTGGTGAGCGAGCTTCTTCTTCTTGACTTTCTTTCTTTCTTTATCCTCAGTCAAAGTTCTTCTCCTCTCTCATGGAGACACAAACTTTTTCATTGACGAAGATGAGTTTGTCGAGAGTTTTGAGCCGTCATGGATTCCTTCTCTTTCTGCCTTCACAATGTCTTTGTGATGCTTCTCTCTCTCTGGTGGTCTCACAGGCACCTGCCTCAATCGGCATCTCGAAGACTTTGCTGGAGAAGAGGAAAACTTCAAAGAGAGCTTTTTCTATATGGTCCCTATGTGCATGACCACTATTTCCAGATTCTGCTCCACTGACACCGACGATCTAAAAAATTTATACACTGGGAAGGCTAGGTGACACGAGCCTAACTTCGTCGGGACCCCATTCTTTCATCTACTTGTGCGGCGTCCATTCTCCATCCGTTCTTCTCTGACTTCGACATTTCTTCTCTTTGGCCATTTTCGATGGAATCGTTTCTCGACACACGGGCTACATTTTCCAATCTGCAAACAAATACAAAGGCATATCTGGCTACGTCAACTTTGACATACAAGCCTCACCAACACCCACTTGTTTCATTATTTCCACACTATTTGAGCTTGTAATTTTAGCGATTGCCTTTGCAATTTACCCTTTTGATTGGCCTTTATCGATGTTTCGATAGGTCTCTATGTAACACTTTCACTTTATCGATGTTTTGTTACCATGTCTCTCCTTCTGAAATTAGTTCTTGACGCGACTTGGGGGGTACTCGGAGATTATTTCTTATGATTAGAAATCCAATCTCAGTAGTCTATTATTGAAGATAAAGTACCCATCTTTTAAGAAACCTAAAACAGTTAAAATATAATTTGATTTACTAGACTGAAGTTTGGTTATGGAAATGTGGCTGGATTAGACACTTCCTTTTTTAGAGGAGGAATTCACGAGTCCATCCAGACCATTAACATACTGAACTGGACGAGCATCAAGAACTTTTATTTCAAGTAGAGTTGAGAATAATTGGGTCAGATATTATAATAAATACAATAGAAACTTGTAAAAAAAAATTGTATTTCTACCGGTACTTTATGTTGTACTGACTCTAAGATTTGGTGAATGCAGACTTGTTGTACTACTGCAAGACAAGACATATATATACGACATAAATAGTCTCACAATCTTGGACACAATTGATACTGTATCAAACTTAAAAGGTCAGGTTGGTATATATTCCAGTATGTACTTCATTGTCCGGCATAATATGTCATGCTAGAGGAGTTCTCAAAATTTCGAGCATTTCTTTACAATTGCTGTTCTATTCAAGAATGACCTTTTGCTCGTTGTAGTGCTTCAACCTGATAAAGAACATTAAGCGCTTTCATGTTTATCTTTTATGACTCATTACTACTGTAAACAGAGTCGAGCAAAGGCTTACATGCTTAATAAGTTGGGTTTTGATTCTGATGCATGACAAAAACTTGTTTACTGACTGAGTGTTCTTTTCCAAAAATATAAATTCTTAGGAATCTGTGCGTTCTCCCCCAGTTTGGATGGTTGCTTTTTAGCACTTCCAGCCAGCATCACCAAGGGATCTCTGTTGTTGTACAATGTCATGGAGCTTCAACCACACTGCGAGGTTTGGGCTTGAACTTTCTTTGTTTTCAATAAGGAAGAAAAAAAATATATGATGCAACCATATGTGTTAGCCTAGGGGTCTAGGTTCTAGAGAGCCTCGAGGAACTAAGAGCTTATGAGTTTAATCTATAGTGGCCACCTACCTACCTAGGACTTAATTTCCTATGGATTTTCTTAACAACTAAATGTTGCGGGTCAGGACAACTCTGAGAGAATAGTCGAGGTGCACGTAATCTGGTCTGAACAGTCACATATTCAAGAAAAAGATATATAATGCAATAATAGATTGTTACCTGACATGAGCTGAACTTTATCATCTTTTTTTTTTTT
>JBBMEF010000021.1:6630359-6654738 GCA_037832685.1 Sicyos baderoa | reverse complement strand
TTTTTGTGTGCATATTCAAGCACATAAACAACCTTGTTGTCTTTCGTGTGCATGAAGAAAGGAAACCACATAAACAAAAACAATACTTCTCTAAGACATTTTAACAAACACTTTGTGTGCATATTAACAAACACTTAGTGTGCATATTAACAAACCCTATATGAATGTCTTTGGTGTGCATGAAGAAAGGAACCCAAAAGCATTTTAACAAACAAGAACAACACTTCTCGGCATTTTATCAAACAAGAAAACCAGTAGCAAATTAGTGTGCATATATTCAAGCAACAGTAGCAAATTAAACTGAAATAAGAGAGGGAGCCTTATATTGAAGTATACCTTACGGTTTGAGCGATGGATTGAGCGCGAATGAAGGAGGAAGAACGACGGTGACCAAAGTCGCGGTGGTCTGCGAGGTCGGAGGTCGAGGTGGTCGGAGGTTGAAGAGGTCGGAGGTCGAAGGTCGAAGAGGTCGGGAGTTTGGGGTTTAGGGCTCGGGAAAATCACGTGAAATGAAGGGGAAAATCTGTTTGCGGAATTTTTAATCTCTCATCTATGACCGGCGGCTGGTCATCAATGAGAAATTCTCATTGATGACCGGCTGCCGGTCATCTATGAGTCGGTCATCAATGTACATTGATGAGCGGCGAAGGTTTGCCGGTCATCTTTCTTCATGCCAGTCATAAATGCCTCCATGTTTTTTTTTAATTTCATAGCCGATCATAAATGACCCAATTTCTACTAGTGAAAGTAGTATCTCACATTGATTAAATAAGGTGTAAATCATGAATATAAGAGAAGACAAATATCTTTGTTGGTTATGGGTCATGTTGAATGAAATCATGAGAACTTACGCTATCATACAAAATCAAAATATATAGGTCTCGTTTGATAACCATTTTATTTTTAGTTTTTAGTTTTTAAAATTTAAGACTACAATAATTATCTTATCATAAGTTTTGTATTATTTTTAGAAACCAAACTAAATTTTAGAAATAAAAAAAAATTAGCTTCCAAAAGCTTATTTTTGCTTTTGAAATTTGGTTACTATTAACATATTTTCTTAAGAAAAAATAGATACAATGTAAGAAAGATGGAAAAATTTGAATAAAAATAGATTTAAATTTTAAAAACAAAAAATAAAAAATCAAATAAGGTCGTAAGTATTCATATTTGATGAAAGAACCAATTTAAATAAATATGAAGCAAACATATTACCAATATAAAGTTATTTATAGAAAATGTTGTTTTTGGCTAATAAAAATATTGTGAAAATCAAATAGAAGAAATAGAGACAAAAATTGAAAAATGAATCCAATTTTTATTGAGATAGAACTCAAAAGCGTATTTTTGAACTAAATGAAACTAATCATTTTGTTATTTATTTGATATTCATTTCAACTCAATTAGTTTTTAAAAGATCGAAAATATACATTCAATTGTCATTTTGACAAAAAAAAACTAACAAAAACGTTCGATTACGAAAATAGATATTTATCTCCTTCTTCGATATATTAAAAAACAAAAAACAAACGAAAAAGACTCTTCTATAATAGAATTTTTATTTTCAAAATTTTGTAAAACTGAGATACAAGGGAAGGAAAAGAAAAATTAAGAAAACTATTTTTTTAGTCTTTACCTTTTGTCTGAAATTTTATTTTGGTCTTTATGTTTCAAAAACCAACACTTTTACCTTTGACATTTCAATAGTTCTCAGTTTTAATCTTTAAGATAACGGAATCGTTAGTGATTTAACGCAATATTGATTAAGATGATAACTAAATTAATTTTAAAATCTAATAAATTATTAATGTTTAATTGGGACGAAATGATTTTTTTTTTTAAAATACAATAATTACAAAAAATAAAATAAGACATTACCTTTAATTATATTTTTATATTACCCACGATAATTATATTTTTAGATAAAATAGATATGTGGTAAAAAAAATGCAATTACAAGGTTTACATGGATCTTTTTAATAAAAAATAATAATTATAAGAATAATTCAAAACATAATACCTCCATTTTAATTATATTTTTAAATGAAATAAATTTGACATTTTTTTATCTTCTAAATAATAAATATAAAATTCATATTTTAACAAGGGAGTAAAATAATAAATATAAAAATAAATGAATTTATTGAATGAAGAAAAAAAATAAATGCAGTAAAATATAATTATTATAAATAATATAAAAATATAATTAAGATGGAGGTAATATGTTATTTTTTTAAATTATTGTATTTTAAAACATTTCTAAAATATCATAATTATACATTATTAATTTATTATATTTAAAATTAAACTTAGTCATCATCATATTCAACATTCTTACTCAAGTAAATTTCAATCAAAAAAAACAAATTCCGAAAAATCAATAACCAACGGAATAAAGAAGTGGAGCCCAGACATGTTCTTAACAAACCGGCCATAACCGGTGACAAATTTGTCGCAATATATTTTTAAAATTTTTAATTCTTGTTATTTAAAAAATATTAATTAATTATTGCTTGTCTATTTTCATCGTAAGTATTTTGTTTCTCTTTCTAACATTTTCAACTTTTCAACAAATGAAAAAAAATATTCTCAAAAGAAAGAAAAAACAAATGAAAATATTCCACCTGTAATATTAAAATAGTCCATTTCGAAAGTGTCGGTGAGTGTAAATGTGTGGGTTTTATAATATATATATATAATAATAATGTTTTGCTTAATTTAAACTTTTTATTATTATTAAATATTAAGAGCGTGGCAAACACTCATAATTGAGTTGAAAAAAGTAATTATAATTAAAGGTTATTATTTAATATGTCAAGTCTCATCTCATAATGAATGTTTTTTTTTTCTTTTGAAACTTCACAATAACTTATATCACGGATGTGAGAAAAAGATTTTTAAATCAAAGTTATTATTTACCAAGAATAGCTTTAATTTGTTTCAAAAATAAAAGTATAGATTTTTAAAAGAAATAAAATTATTTCAAATCAAATGAAAAATATACAAGGAAATTTTGACATAATTTTCTCTTTTATGAGAAGCCAACCTTGATGGTTACTAGAGAAATAAATATTCATGAAATAAATGCTTCCATCTCATAAAAGTTTTCATGCACAACCATAACCCCGTTTTTTTTTTTTTTTTTTTTTTTTTTGAGAAAAACTATAAATAAATTTGAATTAAGGTTAACCAACAGAAAAAAATAATAAAAATAAGTAGAAGGCGAACCAATAAAAATTATATATCATTGTCTAAATTTGAAAGAGTATTGATTGACGGATTAATTTCAGTAAAATTTATTGAAAATTTTAAATTAAATTGTGAGACAATTTTTTTCAAAATTAAATGGAGCCAAGAGTTCATTATTTTAAATTTGAGTTAAATTAAACAAGACTCAAGTTTGTTTGGTGAATTCAAAACGTCAAGCTCAAAGGTTAGACTAAAAAATCCATTAAGATACAAATTTATAGTTTATGAGAATTCAATAATTTCAAAGAGTTTATAATTGGAAATCAATTTTGATCCTATCGAAGATTCTCCATTTCAGGGATTAAACAATCTTTTGAAGTTCAAAGTCACTGGAAAGAAAGAATCAGATAATTAAGATCTAATTTCATTACCATTTTTTTCTGTTTTCGTTTTTAACATTTTAAAAATATATTTGTTTGATGTCTAATTTTGATTTTTGTTTTTAAAATTTTAAAATTTTTAAAGGAATTCAAACAATTTAAAAGTAATTTTTAAAATTAGTTTTTGTTTTTTTTTTTTTTCTAAAAAATGCTAGATAAGTAATAAAACACACTACAACAACAAATTTAAGATTTATTAGAACAATAATATTATTTTATTACATATTAAAAATAATACATTTTGATCTAAAAAAAAAAGAAAAAAAAGTTATCAAACAAATTTTAGATTTTAATTTTTTTTAAAAAGATTAAGTTATCAAATATGTATAATTTATTTTTTAAACAAAAATCTAAAATTAAAAAAGCAAAAATAAAAAATAAAATGATTATAAAACCTGACTTAAATTATAGAAATCGAAAAATAAAAGTCAAAGTTAGAGAGTTCGAAAAAAATTTGTAAATTTGGAGGGAGGTAATAAAAATTTCGAAAACTAAAAATAAATAATAAAAAAATGGCGCGAGAAACTTCGGTGTCGGCAAAGGAAACAAAATGTAGCGCCGTGTGGGGACCACTCTGCCAGCTGGAAAAAAACCAAATCCAACGGCTACCGTACTACTTTACTTTCACGAAAGCCAAAACTGGGTCCCACTCCCCACCGTATCCTACGGTTCTCAGTCGTCTCTAAAAAAAATAAAAATTTAATTCATTTCTCGTCCCTCTTAGCTGTCACTTTTTATAATACAAATAAACACTCTCACCTCTTCCCACGCTCCCTAGACGCGCGTACACTCTACGCTCCAAAAAAAATATCGAAAAAAATAAGAAATATTTGGACATAAACTAATGGGAAATTTGCATCTATATTACAAGAAAAAAAAATTACATAAATAGCAAAATAATGAAAATATTTACAAATATAGCAAAATCAGATTTATAGACTCCAATAGTGTTTTATAGACTCCATCAATAGTGCGTGATAGACTCCATCAATAATATCTAAAAAAAAGTTGTTATATTTGCAATATTTTTAAAATGTTGCTATAATTCTAATGTGAGGTAGGAAATTTACTATAGGGTGCAAATTCTCTAAACTAAATTATAATGTATATCAATATAAGTCATATTTTACTTTATAGTTTAAACTAAACTAAAAAAAATAAAAAATAGTTTGTAACTCATATTAGATCACATACATAAATATTGCAGGAGTTAAATATTTCTCCAAAAATATTCTTCATTATCTTTAAACTTTGAAGAGCTTTCTTTTTCTTTACACAAAAAAGAAAGAAAAATACAGGGCAAGCTCATTTTCGAATTTCCACCACCCATCGAAGCAAAGAATATTCCTTAAAAAAAAAAACATCTCATTCCTAAAAAACCCAACTTATATTAAAAAAAATAAATAATAAACAAAATATAGTTTTTTTTTTTTAATGTACAGGTTTTCCGTGATTATAGCCATAATAAGACAAATACCATCTAACAAATTTCTTCAACCCGGTCTGCAAATCCGTGGTCGGTTTATACCCAAATTCCCTCCGAGCCGAACTAATATTCGCATGAGTAAACGGAACGTCGCCGTTTCCGGGCATCTCCACCACATTCTTCTTCGCCTTCACCTTCAAATGCTTCTCCAGTATGCTCACCAGCGTCGGAACCGTCACCGGCGACGTGTTCCCCAAGTTAAATATCCGATACGGCGCCGGCCCGGTTTTCTTCCCACCCGAACCGGTACTCTTCCCCGAAGTATCCAACGACCCCAAACACCCCTTCACAATATCATCAATGTACGTGAAATCCCTCGCCAAATCCACCCGGTTCTTCCCTCGATAAACCGTAATCGGCTTACCCTGCAAAATGTTCCGGGTGAACGAAAAATACGCCATGTCCGGTCGACCCCACGGGCCGTAAACCGTGAAGAATCTCAACCCGGTTACCGACAACCCATAAATATGATTATAAGTATGCGTAATCTCCTCCCCGGCTTTCTTCGTCGCCGCGTAGAGACTGGCAGGGCGGTCGGTCCGGTCCGATTCAGAAAACGGAACTTCCTCATTCAACCCATAAACCGAACTAGACGAGGCCCAGACAACCGCCGGTTGCGGGTTGGCCGATTTGCACGCTTCAAGAAGCGTGACCAAACCGGCAATATTGCTATGAACATACGAATTAGGATTCTCCATCGCGTAACGAACTCCGGCCTGCGCAGCCAAATGCATCACGTGGGTGAACGCAACGACGTCAAAGAGCTTCTCGAGCAATCTGGCGTCGTTCAAGTCGCCCTCGACGACAAAGATCCCTTCGTCGTCGAGGAGGGACTTGCGCGCTTGCTTTAAAGACGGGTCATAATAGTTGTTGAAGTTATCAAGACCGACGACACCGTCGCCACGTCTCTTTAAAGCTAGAGAGACGTGGGACCCGACAAAGCCCGCGGCCCCCGTTACGAGGACCGAGAAGCGATGGGGGGCGCGGGGGGTGGCGGATAGGCGGACTTGCTTCTCCCATTGGATCCCGCCCCAGGAGGCGGAGAGATAACGGGTGCCGGAGGCGAGGAATGCGTGGAAGCTTAGATAGGAGGCGGTTAGGGCGATTAGAAAGAGCGCCCAGAGGAACATGGTGCTGGTGGAGGCGAAGCAGCGGTGGAATTGGCGGCTTCGGTTGTCCATCTTGAACTTGCCTGGTGTGGATGGGAAGAGCTCTTCCTCTAAGGAGGGCATTTTGGTAATTTGGGGACGGGATTTTGGGATTTGGGGATTTTGGGATTGGGCTAATTTGGAATGAGGAGAGTGGAGGATTTATATAGTCTGCGTGAATGCGCGTTAAAATCAATTGCCAGCTTGGATTTATTGTTTTTTTTTTAAATTATATAAAATTTATTTTCCTTTTTTGAGGATTTATTTATTTATTTATTTTTCTTTGGGTGTGAGACAGGCGTGAAATGAAGGAAGGAAGAAATGTTTAATTAGAATGGGATGGAATTTTTCAACAAGTCATGATTTTTTTTTTTTTTTTTTGGTTTTGAAATATTATATTGGAAATGTGGGACTATTTAGCATATTTAGGTAAGATTTAGTTTTAGGATTTATTAATTTCTCCTATAAAATTTACATTCAAATGAATTTTTACTAACTTCTGGTTATTTTTATTTTTAAATACTCTCATTTTTAACCATTTATTTTTAATCATTCATTTATAACTACTAAATCATTTCTAACCATTCATTTTTAAATATTTATTTTAAATCAATAAAAAAAACTCATTTTTAACCACTTATTTTTAATTATTAAAAATAGCTATTCATTTTAAACTTATATATAAACAAGGTTTTGACTCTAACTTTTCTATACAAAAATTACATCCAAACGAGATTTTGACTACAATTTTTAATTTTTAACTACTTAATATTATTCTTAAAATCAAATCCTATCTTAATATGTCAAACAAACGACCAGTGGAATGAGTGAAATAAAATAAATTCTACTCTGCTCTTAAAAAAATATTTTTTCGGTCATTAAAATTTTGGAGAAGTTTTTATTATAAATTTTAATATTCTCAATTTTGGTTTATATGTATTATATAATTTTTTTTAGTGTAAAACATGTGACACTAGTGTTTGATTTTGAGCGATAAAGACTAAACAAAAACTTCATTCAAAATTTTAAGTATTTTCTAAAAAACAAATCTTCTATTTTAAGAAAAACTATATGGGTATATATATAGTAATGAGTTAAATTATAAATTGAATTATTTAGATTTAATACATTTTTTTAAGGAAATGTTGACATAATGAATGACACAATTGTATTAAAAAAAAAAAAATTGGTTGACTGGTGAGATTATTTTTTTTTATTTTTTATTTTTCTTGTAATTGACATGTATGCATGAATTTTAGTCTTCTAATTTGTCAACGTTGTTGATGTCAAATTAGAAATAAATAAATAATTTTTGTTCATTAGTATATACCTAGCTATAATAAATAAATAAATAAATAATAATAATAATAATAATAATAATAATAAACGTGCAAGGGAGTATGTGGATAATTTTATCATATATTTGAGTTAATTTACAAATCTAAATGGTTTATTATATGTTTTTAAATGTATCAAAATGGCTTATAAATACTGAATCAGTTGATGGTACGATTGATTATCTAATTTTATTAATCTACCGATTCGATTCCTAGGATCAGTGAAGAAAAAAATGATCAATTGAAAGGAGTGATTTGCAAATATGAGAAATATTAATATAAGAAAAAATAATTTATGGGAAATTGTAGGATCAGTGTTTAAAGTAGTGGTTGAAAAGGACAATAACATGGGCGCCGTCCCATTGGCTATTTTGTTACAAAATAATTATAATAGTAAAATAAATTATCGTTATCACACACTTCGGGGAAATGGATAAATACAATTTTCTTAATTAGATATTAGTAGTAAGGTTTTAATCTTTTTCTCATAGGGTAAGATGTATCTCTTTCTTTTCTAAAAAAAAAAATGTATATGTTTCAAAAAATAAAATAAAAAATATATTTATTTATTTATTTAAAATGCACACCTATTCTAAAAAAAGTACACCTATAAATACTACTTTTCTTTATTAATCTTATTATTTTTACATATATTTTTAAAAACTAAAGGCATGTTTGGGGTGGGGGAAGATGTGGGGATGGGATGGGTTGAGTTTCATACCATGTGTGTCCCATGGACTTCCATAAGTCTACTCAACTTCTACCCAATTCCACGTGTGGGTCCCACGTTTTTATTTAAATATTTAAATATTAATTATATTTTTTAAAAAATGAGAATATCCTCCCTTTTCCTTAACTTCAGAGTTGTTTTGCTTATATATTCCCCCCCCCCCCCTTTTTTTTTTTGTTCTTTTTGGGAATTTTGCTTGTATAATGACAAAATATTTCTATCTATATCACAAAATCAAAACTAATTCATTTACAATAGAAAAAATCAAATTAAATTTTATCACTGGTTGAGTTTTATCAATTATAGAATTCAATCATTGATATCCTCGATCAATCATTAATTGAATTCTATTACTAATGAATTCTATCGTTGATAGAAAATTATATTCTATCACTAGTTAAGTTATATCACTCATAGAGTAAACTCATTTTATCACTAATTTAGTTCTATCATTAATAGGAAATTATGTGTTATATATAAATTATTTTAGAAATTGAACTATAAATATAATATAAGAGGTATTCTTATTGTAAAAAATTACAAATTTAGTTTATATAAAAATAGAAGCATGTCAAAAATAATAGTATTTTAGTAATATCATGTAATAATATATATATAAAAGTAATATCATGTAATAATTAGTTTATTACATGTTTTTTGAGTTAATTACAAATTCGAATCTCAATATTATTAATTACCTGTTAAATTATAGTTTTATAAGGATCAAATTTATAATTTTGTATATTAAATGAGTCGGTGACACAATTAATTATTTTGATTCGTGTTCATCTATTTTAATGACGTATATTATTTTAAAGCAATCATCTATAATGATTTTATTGGTTTTCCTTCCTCAATATATGTACTAATATATATAATTTTTTATAAAAAATCATAAGTGTAGTTTAGGAAGGAAAATCATTTTTGGACAATTTTACCCACACACTTTAAATTACAAACATGCCATCTATTTAAATTGTGTTTTAATTATTTAAAAATATATGTAATCTCCTATTGGAGTATAAAAAAAATTAAATGTAAGTTATTAAATTTTTTATCATCTTTATAATGTAGAAGAATAACTTAAGAGATATTTATATTATCATTTAGATTTTAAATCTTTAAAACGTGGAAGATAATATATTTTCACCAAATTTCTTACATTTTGGGTCACAATATAAAGAGATTTCTGATAATCAAAATTTTCAAATAAAATCAAAAAATTGTTGTCACTTATTTTTACCAAATTTCCTATGACTATATATAGGGATGAGTTTTCTTCGAAGTTTCCTTTTTTTGGTTTAAGTTTAGTTAATCTCTTTTTTCTAAGAATTACTTTTTTGTTAAATTATTATTATTTTAATTTTTAGGGATGTTAATTCGTTGAATTTTAAGCACATGCTTGAAGGTGTGCAAAAAATGAAATTTATCGAATCACTTAAACTTTTATCTAACTTTTAATCTATATCTTTCTTTTTTGAAAATCTTCGCAAGTTCTTAGTTTCAAAGGTTGCCCAATCTTGAAGATCTAACTTTTGTCAAATTACTTAAATTTTTATCTAATTTTTCTTTTGTGTTATAATGTTTTATTATTGAATTTTTATTCCATGCTATCATCAAATTGCAAGAAATACACATGTCGAATCATTATTTGAATATGATTCGAAAACTTACAAATTTGTTTGATAAATTATCATGTGATCGATTTATCGATAACTATTAATAATTATGGACTTACATAACTCCTTACTTCATAATAAACATGAAGTATATATTTTTTTTTAATAATTAATATGATCAATCTTTTTTTTTTTTTTAATAGTTTTCTAATTCTAAATTATTTATTACCTCTTGAATATTTGTATTATTTAAATATTGTACTACGTGTAAATAATTGTCTAACAATTTTAAATATATAAATTTTTTGTAATTTAAATTAAATTTGAAATAATTTACACTTTAATATTTAAATTAAAATAAATATTTCACGTACAACGCCCGTCAATATTTTCTAATAATAATAAAAGATGATATTTTACTGTCAAAATGTTTAGATGATTTTCAACACGTGATCTTAGACAAAAGAACAGTAAAATTAGTTGGGTAAATAAAAAAGTGGAATATGTTTATAAAAAAAAAATGGAATACATGGAAAGAAAATTGAATTGTCATTTTTGTATAGATTTATTTTCTTAAACAACTCACCAAATAGAGGTGGTGGGGACCACAACCTAAAACTATATATATATATATATATATCTTTTGAGTACATGTGAAACAACATGATTGATCTTAGTATATAGTAATATATTTAAGGAAATTGTACTAGATAGTTTAATTTTACAAAATAATTATAGATCTAGATAAATTTGAAAATATTTAATATTTATAATCAAAATATATAAAAATAATACTCATCATATTGTACTATATATTTGTTATTCAATATAAAAAGTATTACTTTATATCGTATATTTGATTATGGTTGCTAATTTTTTCAAATTTATCTAGTATTATAAATATTTTATCAATTTGATCCATTCGTGGAAAAATGTTAGTATATTAATTTGTTAGTTTTTATACAAATGCACCATTTTTAGATAAGAATGGCTGGCAAGTGCAGATCATGGGAACATGCTCTATTGATCTCTCTCTATCCTCATTACATGGAAGTTTCTTGGAATTTCTTTCTCATATATTTGTTGGAATGCTCAAAACCTTGCTTCTAAATTTTATAATCAATTTATTGAAGAAAACACTATTTTCCACTCACATGTATTTCTTTGTTGACCAAGTTGAATATATATACCAAATATCTCTGAATTTTGAGTAATAATGCAATTTATTTTGTTGACTAATTAAAGCTAATTTTTATTTAAAAATAAATTATTAAATAGGATGTGAATATTGCTTCCCTCTAGCTCACTTGCCACTCTCCTTTGAATTTTAGGGTTCCGAATTTCGAATCTTCAAGGTTCTTTTGAAAGGTTTATGAAATAATAGTTTGATGCTTGATGCAATCGAAGAAATTTTTTCGTGAAGAATTCTTTAATGTCACTAGTTGTTGATGTTGAGAAAAATATTTATTTATTTTTCTCTTAGATTTTTTCATCTTTGAGCTATTCTTCGTGTGGTGTTTTTTCTTTATTATAAATGTGCGATGTTTTGTATGAATAAGATTATATTATTGTTTCTTTTGATTTATCTCTGTAATAAGTGAATTACACATCCTGTATTAACCTTTAGAATGAGTTAATGTTTAACTTGAGTTAATTAGAGGGTTAGTTTTAACTAATCATGAGAGATGTGTATTGGTGCTACTATATAAAACACATTTGTGGGTTTCATTCATTTGAGAGAGAGTGTGTGAGATTAGAAACCCTAAGCACCTTTGAGAGCCCTTGTACATTCTATAATGACATTATGACGGTGGATCGATAAGTTCAATCGAGCCATAACAGTGAAGTAAGGACGTTTTCGAACCACTTTACATCCGGTGTTCTCCCCTCTCCATCCTTCTATTTTCTCTATTTATTTTGATTTTGAATTGTTTAGATTGTGCATTTATTTTTGGATTAGATATAGATCTGGATTTTGCACAACAATTTCGATTTTCAATGAATTTAACCACTTCTTATATTTTATTTCTTGGCATCTTACGTTGAAACCAAACCGTTAATGGTTATAGTGTTCCAAGTTGAACTAGATACATTTTATGATCATGAACTAAGCTAGTATGTATGATGTACTTAATCACATGTATTTGTTATATTGCAACATGATTTGATTGAGTCGTTTCGTCAAGGTCTAGCTTAATTGTCATTTATTTAGCTAACCTTAGAATTAACTCCATTAGAAAAATCTCCACCGGGTGATTGACGAATTGGTGATACTTACAATTGTTTGGACCATCGATTCTTTCCATCTACTCTAATCATTTACACTTTGAAATTTTAATCGGTCTTGTATCTAACAATTAGGAGTGAACATGGGTTGGGTTGAGTTGAGTTCGGTTTGGTTGAGGTGATTTCCAACCCAACCCAATCCAATTAAAGACACAACCCAACCTAACCCGGATTGAGTTGAGTTGGGTTATCAGGTTCATAATTTATAACTACCATAAAATTAAAAAAGCTCGCCATGATAAGTAATGTACTCAATAAACAATTTTTAACGCTTTTTTTTCGATTTCTAGAAATTTAGGACTAATATAAGCATAAGTATACTCTTATTACTAATGCAAAGTTCAAGTTTACCTAACTTCAAAATCCTATCAATAAGTTTAAAAAATATTAAAAAATAAAAGTCTAATAATAATAATTAAATAAAATAAATATGCAACATATAATATAAATAATTAAATAACATAATAATTATGTTTGGGTAAAAATATATATTTTTAAAATTAAATATGAAATTTGGGTTGGTCGGGTTGGGTTGGGTTGATTTAGGTCAACCCTTAACCCAACCCAATCTATGAAAATTCCATGATTTTCAACCCAACCCAATCCATTTATATATTCAATTTGGGTTGGGTTGATTCGGGTTTCTCGGGTTGTCGGGTTAGTGTGCACCTCTACCAACCATTGTTCCAAAATGTCAGGAATGTCAGAATCAGGAAAATGATAAATCTTTTTTTTATAATGTATTTTCTTCAAAATTAGGCGAGTTTTTTTTTTTTTTAATTTCGTCGCTTTTCATTATCCTTATATTTATGATTTGAAGACCACTTGGAAGGGATTGCATTTACAACTATGGATTCTTCTAAAGTTTCTTCAACATCATCTCCTCTTCTTCTTTCTCCTCCTTCTTCTTCTATAGTAGGGATCAATAGATTTTTGTCTCTCATTAACTAGTAAGACTTTACGTTGTATCGTTGATGCGAGTTGCTAGTTCTTCAAAACCTAATGCTCAAGCTATATTTTTTAGCGAACACGGATCCTATGAATGTTGAACATACATCGACTAAACTCTAGACAAATTTATAAAAGTTTCGATCTTTAAAAGTGTCTTTTCTAAAACTTTCAAGCTTGAAACTTTACGATTCCAAAGACCGAGCCCGTGACATTGGTGTTGAGCTGGTTTACAGCCAAATAATGAAATCACTGTGCTACTGATCCAGTTAAAAGTATAGTTAATATTGAAAAAGAATTAGCATTCATTTTTTTTAATAAGTGAATTTTTTCATATTTTATCACATATTTTCTATATTGGTTTCTTTTAGAAGTATATATTAGTTAGATTTATATTAAAAAGAATAGTGAACTATGATCTTTCAAAACAAATCATAATTTAAAGTTTATACTCATAAATTTTATCTTCTTTATTGAATCAATAAACTATAATATTTGAAAAATGATTGAGTTTATTCTAAAAAAAAAGTGAATGAATTTAAAATAAATATAATTTAAAATTAAGAGATTATTTTCCAAAATCGAGGACGATTGGATTTTGAAGTTTGGGAGAGGAGAGGAGATGAGATGAAGAGGAAGTGAAGAATAAATAAAGTGATTTGAAAAGATATAATATTTGTTTGGAAATTGGTGTTTTGGAGAGGAGATTGTTAGAAATTTGTTTTAGGGAATTGTGTTTTAAAAAGAAATGTTGATTTTTTTTTTTTTTTTTTTTTTAAGAATCCTCATTTGTTTTTTTGTAGTAAACAACCACTCTTAACTCTTCTTTAACCATTATTTAACCCTTCTTCAACCACTCTTCAACCACTATTTAACCCTTCTTCAACCCTTCTTCAACCACTCTTTAACCACTCTTAACTCTTCTTCAACCAGTATTTAATCCTCATTTCTTTTTTAATATTTTTATCAAATCTTATCAAATATATTTTTTAATTTTGACTAATATCAATTTTCAAATATGTCTTTCTAAAATTAATATTAACTCTATGGAAAAAGTTAATAGTGTGTTGACTTGGTTTATTGGTTGTAATCTAATTTAAGTCTCTCTTCGAGAATTCGATCGTGAAATGAATTATCTCATAAAAAATTAGTAATTAATAATATATTTTAATTCATAAAAAATCTCATTTTTTAAATAAAGAGTTTCAAGTAAATATATTTCTTAAACTATGAAAATTAATAAAAATAATTTTGTAAATAAAATGTAGTAATAAATTAACAACAAATAGTAAATTTTAGCTTTACGGTTATAAAGATTAAAATTTCACATTTGAAAGTAAAAGAATCAAAATAAAACAAAATTGAAAGTAGATAGACTAAAATGACATTCTAATTTTTTTTTAAGTAGTTATATCTAAAAAAAAATAACAAAAACA
Organism: Sicyos baderoa; assembly: GCA_037832685.1. NCBI lineage: Eukaryota > Viridiplantae > Streptophyta > Magnoliopsida > Cucurbitales > Cucurbitaceae > Sicyos > Sicyos baderoa. The sequence continues at coordinate 6,640,119 of JBBMEF010000021.1, read as the reverse complement.
ATAAGCAAAATTTAGTAAAGTTAGGCAAATGAAAAAAAATAATTATTTTGAAGTTATGAATTTTTCTATTTCAGTACTCAGAAACATTTTTTTTTAGAGAAGAAACAAATATTTTAATTACTATATAATATATTTTGATTGCTTAATGTGACTATTATATTCTACTATTTCATATTTCTTTATTTTTTAGAAGAAAATATTTTTATAAGTTTCACTTAAATATATTTTTTACTCTTCTCTTAATAAGTGACATTTTAACCTTTATTCCATGATAAATTTAGTCAAATTTGTTTAAATTTACTATCGCTTGCTTAATTCATGTAACTAATATATATATGTTTAATAACAAAATATAAAATTAAAAGTTGATCGAAAATTCAATATATATATATATATATATTTAATTATTTTAAGGGATATATGTAAGTCAATAAACTAAAATATCATGAATTTGTATTCTTCAATTTGAATTATTATTAAACTAAAAATCATAAAAATAATTTTTAAGATCGGTTAACAACAATTGAGGTGAATAATTAAAATTCATAATTTTTTTATTTATACGTACATAATTATTGTTATTTACCCCAACCATATTTTCAAAAAAAAAAATGTTTTTTTTTTTATATCAACCACTATTAACTCTAATCTCTAAATGAGTAGTTGATTTTTCTACTACTCTTAACTTTAATCCCCAAACGAGTAGATAACCATTTCTAACCACTATTAACCACCTCTTTTTCTTCCACTCTACTATTTTTTTACTAAAAACAAACACACCCTTAGTATTTAAAAGAGAAGACTTTTTATTTTTGATTTTTTTTTTATTGTAATAAAATTTGATAAGATTAAATATGTTTGATAAGATGTGAGAAAAAAATGACTAAGTATTGAGAAATTACACGAGGTTGAGATAATTTCCTCTCCTCTCCCAACCCTAAGGGCATGTTTGCCCCATGGACAAACGGAAGAGTTGGCTTGACTTGACTTCTATTTCATGTTTGCCCCATGGACTTCCATAGGTCCATCAAACTCTTATTCAATTCCACCCGTGGGTCCCACATTTTTATTTAAATATTAAAATATTAAAAAACTACTCAATATTTATTTTTTTATTTAAATAAAAACTTCAACAATTCACTTTCTATCCCATCAAACCTAACTTTATTATTAAAAAACTATTAAATATCCATTTTTCTATTTAAATAAAAACTTCAATCATTCTCTTTCCATCACATCAAACATAATTTTATCTTTTATTTCCTTCCCCCAAACATAAACTTATTTCACTTATCATCTCTTCCCAACTCAACTCAACTCAACCCATCCTTTCGCAGCCAAACATGCCCTAAAAGATTTAATTTTGCAATAACAGGACATAAGAAAAGCCTTGTTCCCAAACGAAAAGTTTCCGCTCGTTCTCCTCCCAATCTCTTCTCTTGATCAGCTTTCCGGTTGATATTTTGTTTCAGTCTCAATTTGCAATAACAGGACAAGGAATTCATCAACTACTTCTGCTTCTGGTTCGTCTCTATTTTTCTTGAAATTGTTCTTAATTTGAGGGTTGGTTGTTAGTTTTATGATATGGGATTTCTTAATTTGAGGGTTGATATTGTTCTAGTTTAGGGTTTTTCTACTTTCTTTCTTTGTTATTCACAGCGATTTTCATATTCACTATTCAGTACTAGTTTACATATTGTGGTAATTTCGTTAACCTAGGTCCATTGTCGCATCGTGTACGACCAAGTAATCGTGAGGTTATGTCCCCCAAGGAATAGTGCAATTGGTTGATGAAATTAATTTGTAAACACCTCCCGTGTCTGTCTCTCGGTGCTTGGCCTTGGAACCAAGTAATCATAAGGTTATGTCCCCAAGGGATAGCACAATTGGTTGATGACATTAATTTGTAAACATCTCCCGTGTCTGTCTCTCGGTGCCTGGCCTTGGGACAGACGTGGTTACCCTTGTTTCAAAAAAAAAAAAAAAACCTTGAGGTTATATATATATGATATTATGTATATGAACAGAAAACTAGTTGGATTAATAACTTGGCTGCATCACAATTCACAATAAGTTGCTTGTCTTTTGATTGTCTAGCTGCGTATTAAAGTGTGCATATATCCTTTTGAATTTGTGCAGTGTTTGACTGGTGCATCGAATAGATCATAAATGTCCTCAAGAGGATCAATTCAACCGCTGCACCATGGACGTCCTGTTAAGGCTCCGGGGTTGATGCGGCATGGTCCTTTTCCTGGCTCGGATTCTTCCTCTGGACACAAGTCCCTTGAATTATTAGAGGATAAATTAGATGCTCAGGCATCTGACATCGATAAACTTGCAAGAGAAAATCATAAGTTGGCAACTGCTCATGTCACTTTGAGGCAAGAGCTTGTGGCTGCCGAGAAGGAAGTACAGACGGTTCGGGCACATATCCGAAGCATTCAGACAGAAAGCGATATTCAGATGCGGGTATTGCTAGATAAGGTTGCAAAAATGGAAGCGAATATTGAAGCTGGAGGGGGGCTGAAGAAGGACTTGCAACAGGCCATTAAGGAGGCTCAAGGCTTGGTCAAAGAGAAGCAAGAATTGGCCTTCCAAATTCAACAAGCAACTCAGGAGTTGCATAAAACAGAGTCTGGTACTAAGAATCTACCCAACTTACATGCTGAGCTGGAGGATTTGAGGAAAGAACATCAAAGGTTAAGGTGAGTTTTGTTTTGTCATTTTCTGCTTTCTTTTACAATGTTTCTGAATTTCAGCATTTATTACATTTTCAACTATGTAGCTGAAACATGAAGCAAGAAATGCTGAGTATTGGGGTTTTTCCTTTTGTTTTGGTACTTGAGTTAGATCACTCAAGGTTGGGGAATTCTAGGACTCTTGCTTTATCTTTTCACCCATTCATTTAAAACAATTTTTATTCAAGATTTTGTAAGAAGGTATCTGTTAAGACACTAATTGCCTTAACAAGCACAATAGAACTAACATCGGAAAGATAAACGACGAAACACAATATATTAAGATAATAGATAGAAATACGTTACAAACCATATTGTAGCCTTTCGAGAGGGTTACTCTCTCCCAATGTCTTGAGCAAGACAACCAATATCAAAATATTCATACCCTTCAAAGGACTCCACTCCCCTACTTAAGCACACCCCTAATAACTAATTACTACTATAGTATACCCTTACTAATATAATATTAATATCCTAAATCCCTTAGGGGCCTAACAGTATCCTTACAAATTGCAAGGCAAAGTAGATTATCCTTAACCCATATAGACAAGGTTTAGATTATCCTTAAACCATATAGACAAGGTGCCCCTTTACCCTGCGTCCTTTTGGCAGTCCATTTAGCCATTTATTATGAATTTCATAGTAAGCTGTTAAGTATCTTGTTTCAGTAAGCTATTCTAACTCTTCAAATTAGATAACATAGAGATTCAAACGCTCCCATATTGAGGGTTATCTTTTTTGATATTCGTGAGTATTCGAGTCAGTTTACGCACACGACACACCTCAACATTCTCATGGGACAATTGCCAGACCCTACTACATTTGGTTGTCAAGGAAACCCGTAGGAAATTAATTCCTAAACAAGTGGAAATGGTAGGTTGAACTCATAACCGGGTAGTTCTCTAGGGTTCTCTTAACCACGAGGCCGACTCTCGATGATTATTCGTAGAAGGGGTTACGATGGTATTGCCAAAATGTAGTCAAACTAGAACAACATTTTGGCATGAGGGATTTGAAGCCATAATCTTTTGGCACTAGGTTATACATCATGCCAATTGAGCATGTGTCGAACACGGGTACTTCTAGACACGCTTCAGATACATGTCTGATATGCGAAATTTTGTGTCCCTATCATATTTTATTTTTTTAAGATGTCAAACCAGTTACGCGCAAACCATTTAATATACTCATACCGTTCAAGTGGCTGATGACGCGATAGCGAGGCGATTTTGGTGGAGGCACTTGACGATGACATTCATCGAAGGTAGTTGGACAAAAATGAAAAAGGGAGAGAAAGAGAGTAAATAGAATGGAGTGGAGGGAAATGAGGAAAAATATGCGACTATGGAAGGGAGAGAATGGTGGAAGTTTACTTAGGGTTAGGCTTTCTTATAAATTTTGTTTTGTGGGCTTTCTAATAAATATTTATAGGATAGTGAGGTTTTCTTCTTTATTGGATTTAAATGGATCCATATAACTATTTAAGTTAAATTGAAATGCTAATTAAACTTTCATTTTTTGTTTGAATTATTTTATAGTTAGTAAAAAAACTCTTATATGGGTTTATTCTTTTAATATTACACTTTTGAAATTACATATTACTATGTACAAACCTCTCTCTAAACACTCCTAAGTAGCAAAATCATAAGTAACTTTTCTGCTCTCCTCCTCCACCGGTGCTGGGTCTCTATGGGGAAAGTAACTCTGATTGTCGTGCATTGTTAGTCGATATAACTAAATTTACCCCAACCCATCAGCTTAAGTTTTTGGGTTGATTGGACGTACACTCTTTTATGATTAGAAATAGAGGAAGAAGGTGATGGAGAAGAAAAAAGGTTTACCCTGATCGAACGGAAAAATTTGAGGCTCTGATATCATGTTGAATTATGTTAAACTACCAATCAATCCAAAAGCTTAAGCTGATGGGTTGGGGTAAATTTAATTATATCAACTAACACGCACGATACGTCATCTCTCTGTGTTTCTGGGTTGTGAGCTTACTAGTGAACTTTACCATCCAAGCGCTTTCTTTTCTTCCTCCCCATTGACGCGCCAAGCTTTTCTTCACCTCTCCAAGAGTTTTCTTCAATCTTCTCCACTTGCGGATGTACAAGCTCCAATGAGGGGAAGATGGCGGTTCGATATTGACTATCGAGCCCTGCTAGAAATGTAATTTGGTGATCAAAGAGCATTTTGACGAGTTGAACGAATCACAATTTTATTCTAAGTTGGATTTGAAGTTGGAGTACCACATTCATATGTTTGAAGAAGATATCACCAATTTCTTTTCAAGACCTACGGGAGTTACTACGAATCCTGGTGATGCCATTTGGCCTCACCAATGCCCCTTCCACTTTCCAAGCATTGATGAGTTTGGTTTTCTGCACTTACCTACGTAAATGCATATTGGTCTTTTTGATGTCATATAATATGCAGCCCAGATTGGGAGACTCTACCGCATATCTGTCAATGATCTTAAATTTGCTACATGAGAACAACCTAGTGGCAAACCTTAAAATGTGTCGGTTTGGACAAGAGAGAGGGGGGTATTTCGGGCATTGGTTTTGGCTGCCGGAGTAGATGCTGATGTAAAGTAAATCAAAGCTATGATGAATGGCCACCACCCACCGTACAAACTATGTAGATTTCTAGGCCTTACAACTATTACCAACAATTTGTAACCTATTACAGGACGACGATCGCTCCCCTTAATCAGTTAACCCAAAGAGATGCTTTCGATTTTGATTTTGAAAGTAATCGCCTAATTCACTTTATGAACTCCCCCATCATCTCAAACATATCAATGTAAACTTTTAACATGGTATAAGAGTGGAGATTGTATTTTCAAAGCCATGTCAAGTCGTTTCTATACCGTTAATATTGATTTCCATTTGTTGGACATTTTTCAATTTTGAAGCCCACGAGTGAGGGGAGTGTTGGTTGATATAATTAAATTTACTTCAACCTATCCACTTGAGTTTTTTTATTTTTTTTTATGGCAAATGATAACTTTCATTGATGAATGATAAGTTACGAAAGTGTCCATCGCGTTACAAAAAGCTACTCCAATGTGTAATGTGAGTAGATAGTTTATAGTCTTTAAATGGTGTATACAAATGCTCCCATGTCATGGCAAGATAGATAATGGATTCCATAATACCATCCTTTGCACTCCTTCCCTTATCAGAGATGATATCTTGTCTATCAGTTTAAACTTTTGAGTTCGGTTGCTAATTTAATATATCTCAACAGATATAAATGCATATTTACAATTATGTAGTTTCTGTTGTAATTAGCCAAGAGTCCAGACTTCAAGTTCATCCAAAAGGTAATCCAAGGTAAGTAGTTGACCGATTTTTTTTTCAACCAAAAGTCGTTATCGTCCACTCTAACACTTGGCTACTCGGTCATCCTTGGGCTTATAAGTCTGACAATGCTCACCTTTTGTCCATAATGCCTCTTCGTGTAAACTAGATAAAGTCCTCTGAGTTCCAATATGAATCTTCAACTTCCTGTGTTGTTTCCTTTTTATATTTATCGATTCCGTATGCAGAGCCACATTCGAGCACGAGAAAGGTATGAATATAGAACAAGTAGAGCAGATGAAAGCAACAGAAATGAAACTGATTGTTCTGGCAAGGGAAGTAGAGAGATTACGAGCGGAGGTTTTGAATACGGAGAAAAGAGCATATGGTACATTTCTTTTCACATATGCATACACTTCATTGTTTTTCCTTTCCAGTTGATCATCTATGGCTGTCTATTGACACTTGCAATGAAACCATCTGATTCTGTAGCACCAAATGCATACGGCGGCCCACTCGTGAATTTGGATCCTTCGTACCCTCCTCAATTGTCCCATCCCAATGGATACGTTGATATGTATGGAAGGTCACATGTTGTGGCTTCTGTGGCTCCAGGAGAGAATCAAATCCCTCATCCCATCGATAACGTCCCGCCCACCACTGCAACGGTCGCTGGTGTGGCTGCACCCATTGGCAACAGCGCTGCCTGGGAAGCAACGTTTGATCCCTCCACTGCTCGGAGATAAGTGCGCGAAGAAGCCATGGTTACTACTTCTTTGCTCAGACTAACTGATATATTTTGTTAGTAGAAAGTATACTTGCGATCTTTTGCTCAAAATTTCTCCTTGTAAACCTTGGTGTAATTTTTCTTTTGATATCTGTGACTGTCCGGGTCAGCTTTCGCGTACCTCGACTAATGTTACGGGACATACCGCCTGACCCTACAATATTTGGATGCCAAAGAAACCCGTAGGAAATTAATTCTTAAGTAGGTGACCACCATAGATGTAACCCATCACCTTATGCATCCCATGACCTTTTTTGACCAATTGAGCTACATCATGATGGTTACCTTGGTATAATTTTTGCCAAGGTATGATTCTCTCTCGTGTTGGTTTCTATTTTAGCAAGTTTAATTAGAATTTCTTCATTTGGTTGTAATTTGATGGGTTGAAATGGCGTAGGATTATGTCGTCGTACACCGGGACCTTGAAACGAGTGTGGTATGCGATGAGTTCGACTGGATTGTTTGTTATCTACTTTTATTTGTGGAGATTTTGAAGTATTGTGAGACGTTGGATGTTGTAGCTCTCATTGATATTGTTGGGAATTTTTGCTGAGTGAGTGGTGAAGATGTTGAACTCTTAGTCTTGTGGAGGATTTTTCTTGTCATTCTTTTTTTTGGTATATATATATATATATATGTACATATATTTTGTAATATTCATAGTAAGGTTAATACTTTAGACAGGATAAAGAGGAATGTTGTATTTTATGTTGAAGGTTGGATGAGAATTTGAACTTATGCTTTGAGATTGTGAGATAGTATCAAGTTGGGGTTAGTTTTCCAAGGTTTTTGATCTTAGGCTTGATTAGGGAGGTGTTTTCTTCTCCTCCCTAGGGTGAAAAGGGACTTATATTTATATTTATTTTTTTAAAAAAACAAGGTTGTGTGTTATTCTAAGATGTATTTGGGTTGTGAAATAATATAATTTTTTGAGGGTTGAGATTTTTTGCTTGATCTTCTCATGACGTTTTATTTTTTGCGTTAGTTACTAAATTGTTTTGCAACCATCGATTAGGTGATACCTCTTAGTTACTTAATTATACAAAATGTCTATGCTGTTTTTGATAATTAATTGTTAATTGGTCATAAATATCATGAATATTTAATTGATTGAATATGCTAACAAGAACCATAACTTAACAACATCAATATCCAACAAATAACTAAGAGGTTATACCGGAAGGGTAGTGGCGCAGTGATTTCATTGTTTGGTTGTAAACCAGTTTAATACCAGCGTCATAAATCTCTGGAGCATGCCGCAACAATCCTGGAAAAATCGGTATTGTAATCCCCCTCTCCCAATTGTACTCAAAAAAACAAAAAAAATTAAGAGGTTATAGATTCGAATCTCTACACCTCAAATTATTGTAATTTCAAAAAAAAAAAAAAAAAATTGATTGAATATGTTATTGACTAATAAATTAACGTTTTTCATAATTAATTTTAGATGGTAGGTTTATGCTTGTTAATTTTAAAACTAGGTTGTTCTTTCGAGCTATTCTCAAGGGTGTATTGATGATCGATTCCATATTTGAAATGGTAGACAAAGGCTTTCCTAGGTGGATTATAGGTTGGTTAGTCCAAGGGAAAGATAGGTCCAGTTCAGGCTCGATCTTTTCCTATTTACTTTTGATGGGATCACAAACCTTAGTAATTCTCATGTGTTATGGATTATCCCTAAAAGTTCTTAAATCAATCACAAGTGTAATGACGCTTATTCGGCCTCTAAAGGATTTTTGGAATTATTTGTTTGTTAAGGTCGAGACTTCGATTTGGCTCAATTCTGATTGAGGCGATCTTTGTTTTTGATATTTTATCAGGGTGATCATCTTCTAAAATGTGGTTTGGGGCCTGTTAATGACTATTCTCATATGGGAGGTTAGGTTGTATGAATTGGTTGGTTTAATATAGTTTGTTAAAAAAAATAAATCATATGGTTAATAATCATAAGAAATTAAGTGTCTGACAATTGGATATTAATATGTAAATATGGACCGAAAGGGTTGGAAGCCAGTTGATTTAATTGTTTAGTGACAATTCAGTTCAATACTAAAGTCACATGTTCGATTCTGAAATCAGTATTTAATTCTCATTTATTTGAGAGTAATAATACATTTTATGTAGTGTTTGTCGTTTCCCTCCCTTAAGTTATACTAATTTTTTTAAAACCTAACCAACTACTTAATTTAAACCAATAATAAAACAAAAGAAAAAAAGACTGTTTAATTAACAAGAATAGTTAACCATGACATCCTTAATTCCCAACCTTACAAATAATAGAGATTATTTATGAAACTTAATTAATTTATAGAGATTAAATAATTATAATTTTTTCCAACATCCGACACCAAACTTAATTAATCTATAGAAACTAAATTTGTAATTTAACAAATAAGTGATATTGGAAATGGATTACTCTTGTGCACGAATTTCCAAACCTTGTCTCGAACAAGAGATCTCTAGTCCACTTTGCCTTGCCATCCTATGATGAAATTGGACCCTACAAATATGTAGTTTATTGTTTAAGCCAAAATAAATTAGGGCAAACTAGGGAAATGACTACTTTCCCTAAATTAATTAAGGAAATGTCTAAAAACAGAACTATTTAAACGCATGTCTGACATCTATTTATTTAATTTATCATTTAAATATAAAAGACTAAAATACCCATCTAACTTGATTATTTATTTCCTAATTAATTACAAATAAACATTTTGATTTAACTATGAGAGAGAAACCCCCTAAAAATTATCAACGGCCTAAATTGAAATAATAAACCTAAATATGATATTGAAAATTTAAAAATAAAATTAAGAATTATGAATTAGGTTTTTTAAAAAAAAATAATAAACAAACTCCTATTTTTAAATAATAAACAAAACTGTTTCATTTAAATTCGAAAATGCAATTATGAATTAGGTTTTTTTTTT
>JBBMEF010000021.1:6596034-6617149 GCA_037832685.1 Sicyos baderoa | reverse complement strand
GGCACAGTGCCCGCCTTTGTTAAGTATTGAAGGCGGGCACTGTTTGCCCGCCTTCGATTTTCCGTGTTTTCAAAATTAAAAAAGTGTGCCCGCCTTCTATTATAGATATTGTAGTAGTGATTATCAACTCTCATGATAACACAAATTAAAATAATGAATAAAATTGTGTCTACCATATTCATGAATGATTTCTTTGTTTGGATAAACAATTTTACCTTAAATTGGACATCTCACCCATTACATTAACTCATAATTTTGTATCTAATTATTACATTTTAAAAGAGTCTCTTGAATTGGGTAGTTACTCATGTATGCAATATATATGTAGGACTTCCATTGTTAAGAAAATAAATTCTCATGAAAAACAGAGGAACATAGTATAGAGAAAGAACAAACAATGTGGAGACAAGCCACAATACAAGTGGCTATTAATATATAAATTTCTAAATTTAATTATTTACATTTATTATTTACTTCCTTCATTATTATTGGTCTTCACATGATCATATATTTATACATATGCTCATATACATTTTGTAGGTCAGGGAGACGGTATCTTATAAGGCAAAAGAATCAAAGATGATAACTCAACTCCATGATACTATAATCTTATCTGATAAATTTTGTATAATGTGTACTGATTTATGTTGTAATTTCATTTAATGAATATTTTATCTTTTAGTTCTGATAACTTCTTTATTCTAAGAAATTATCAGGTACTTTATTTTTGTAATGTAAATGGGTTATGAAATTTTAAGTAGTGCTAATGAAAGCCATTTGTTCTTGAAGTATTTTATGTTTTGTTGATTTTTTTTTTTTTTTTTTTTTTTGAGTGCAGATGTTTTGTTGATTTAGCTTACATTAAGTACTTAAATTTTATAAAAATATTATTAATTTAATTGATATTTAACATTAATATATATTTATTTATTGAAAAAAGGTTCTCTTTTATAGCCGTCGAATAAAAGCTCTAACAAAATTTATATAGCAAAAGCGAATTGCAATATAAAAAGATAATTTAACTTCTTTGTAGCATAAAATTAAAGTTATAATGATATATTATAGCTTTAAAAAGTGTTATAAGTTATAGATAGCACAATATATTTTAGTTATCTAAACATATTATAGCTTTAAAAAGTGTTATTATAAGTCATAGATAGCACAATATTTTAGTTCTCTAGACATATTGTAACTCTATTGTAAAACGCTATAAAAGGCTTTCATAGCTACATATATAAGCTATTCTTTTGTAATTTATTAAAGCATCTCTTATAGTTACACAAAAGTGCTATAAAAGGTTTCTAACATGGACTATCACGTCCTTCTAAAAAAAGATATAAAAAGTCTATTATAGCTCTTTTTGTTAGCTATCGTATCCATTATTTCTTGTAGTGGTGATGGCTCATCGAGCTAGGTACGTTAATTTAGATTACTTATTTAGTTACCTCTGATTTATGAAATTTTGTGTTTTCCTTGCTTAGAGTAGACTTTTGATTTTAGTGACTATCCTGCTGGAAAGTTAGCTACTAATTATTGCATGTTATATTTTTATACTGATTTACATGATGTAATATTTTTAAATATATCATTATGCTGCCAACAAATTTATAGCTAAGACCTTTTCTCAATGGTAAAGCAAGTGGATTTTGGGGCCTTCACCAACGATTCTGAGCGACTTGTAGTGACTACCTTTTTCTTTTTTTTATGTAAGGGAAAGCCTACATATCTATATATATATATATATATATATATCAATTGGTTTTGAACAACATTTTAGATTTCATGGAAACTTTATGAAATTAATTGATAGATCGGTAGTTACTGTGGATTGGAGTTATCATCTCTTATTTATTTTTAAGATTCTCTTAATTACTAGGTCACTCCATGATAATTTAATGAAAATAATATTAATTGATCTATATATATATGGACCTTAATATTACGTAACTTAATTGACTCTTTCCTTTTGAAAGGAGTACTTTATTTTACTTTCTTAAATTTGAGAGTGGTTATTCTAATCTCTGACGATCATGTATATATATATAAATAAAAAAAAAAAAAAAAAATAGTTGAATGAGATCAATATAATTGCCTTAGACTTATGAAAACCAAAGGGAACGTCCCTAATTTTCTATTTAGCCGAAGAAAACGATACTATGCAATCTAGAGAGAGGACTAAATAAAAAGGCTAAATTATTAAACATATTCTTAAATTATAAAATCTGTGTCAAATATATCCCTAAACTTTGAAAATTTTCAAAAATATTCTTAAACTTTAAGAAAACTGTTAAACGTTTATTTCAAAAATACCAAAAAAAAAAAAAAAAAACACTTGACTTCAAAAATGTTTAAAAAAATACTCACCATTAAATTTTGGATAAAATTATTATTTTTGTTTGAATAATAAAAATGGTTTTTTTTTTCCTTTGATTTATTTGTGCTCGAAAGTACTTTAAATTTTCAAGTTAATATTATATTAATTAACAATAGATTAAAAAAAATAACAAGGGATAAGAATAAACACATAAATATGACACTAAATTCAAACAGTTTGGTAGTAGTTAAATTATTCAAATAATTGAAACTAGAAATAAATTTCACAAATCAAAACAATGTTAAGTTATCTTTCATATTTTTATTAAAAAGGATAAATTTATACCTCAACCTACCCATTTAGGTTTAAAATTCATTCGAACAATAATTTAATTTTTTTCATTTATGAAGAATTACGAAAAAAATGGTTATGATTATTGTTATGGTCTTTGAATTTTTTAAACTTATTTGATAAATTTGTTACAACCACATTTCAAATATTAATAATATGTTTATTAATTTTTATGGAGGAAAAAAATACAAAAGGAGAAAAGGAAGTAACTATTTTAGAGTAAAAGCATAACTTAATATTTGTGAAAAGTTGAAGACATATTATTCAAACTAAAATAAATATTTTTCATCCAAAATTTAATTAACATTTTTTATCGATTAATGGAGAGGATATTTTTTTTAACATTTATAAAATTAGTGGTATTTTTGAAACGTTTTTAAAATTTGTGGGTATTTTTGAAACAAAATTTGATATTTTTCATTAAAAATAAACAAATATTCTTGAAACATTTTTTAAAACTTACAGATATTTTTGAAACTTTTTAACGTTTAAGAATATATTTAACCCAAATTTTATAATTTAGTGGCATGTTTGATAATTTAGCCCAACAAAAATATAATATGTATGGTAAAAAATTGTTATAATTAATGGCTTAAAAAGACAGAAGGTATGAGAACAAAGGAAATGAACAGCTGGAGTGATTGGGTATGAAAGAGACTGAATCCATTAATGGTTGATATCTCATTCAGACCAGCTAACAGTTATCACACACACCATGTTTTATATACAATCACTTCATTAAGCTTGTTTTGTTTGGATTGTGTTCGAAATACAAACAAAGTATAATTTTATAAGTAGACGATATCATATTAATGGAAGATTTCTGGAATATTTATCGTTTCTTCTCACGTCTAGATTATTAGTTGCTACCTATTTGATTCAATTTAAACATGAATGAATATTGTTGAGCAGTTTAATGTATTTATACATTCTTTTACATGGATATTTTGATTTCGCCTCTTAAATATTTATTGAACTAAAAACACCATTTAATTAAAAAGAGACAAGTATATAAATACATGCTTATTAGTTCAAACTTAATTTAATCAATGAGGATGTATGGTTTTTATTCTTTTTCTCTTGATCCAAATAATGGTTGAGATAGATCAAAAGGATTAATGGTGTGTTAATTTGGTTGATTAATTGTAATACAATTTTATTTTACGACTATGAATTCGATTTTGAAAATCAGTATTTGACTCTCATCTTATTGGAGAGTAGTAATATTCTTTATATTAAGTTTGGGACTCTCCCCCCTTATTTATTGACAATACATTACTCATTGAACTATATATGGATTGACACTAACATCCTTTATGACAATATCGTAAGTCAATTAATATGCCATGATCTAATAACAAAAATGCCAGAGATTTGAATTCCACCCAAATGTTAATTTTGAATTATTTTATCTCTCAAACATTTTTTTTAAGCATATAACTTCCAAAGATATTATATATTTATCTCCTAGTATCAATCTCCTCCCCCAAAAACATTTTAATTTGTTAGAGAATACAAACAAATTATAATCCTACATTGGTTGAATAAATAGTAAATATGATACGAGACTTTTTGAGTGAAACAAAAAACAAAGTCATAAAATATAATATTCAAAGTGATCAATATCATACCAATATAAGATTTGAAAATATTTTTTTTTAGATTTTGATAAAGTTGTTAGAGGGGTCTCGTTTTGAAATAATATTAGTTATTTTTTGTTGGTTGAATATTTGAGTAGATATCAATGTGTTTAGATGATAAGAAATTTGTTGTTAGCACTTTGTTCCCGAAAGTTCTCTTAATCACTATGTCACTCTTGATCGGTTGTATTTGTCACTATCAAACCAAAAGTAAGTCAACACGGCACTATCCCATTCAAAAGCTTCTTCTTCAATTGATTCTTTGTGTATTATTGAACCCTTCATAACCTCACTTAATCTCCCAATAAATTCATTTCCTTATCTTTTATAGAGTTATGTATTTCACAAATTATTGAAGCATTCTTCATTGTAGGGCCAAATAAATATTCTGGACCCTCCGTTCAAATATGGATGCTTTCTATAGCTTGTTAGGTAATATTTATGTCTTGTGTTTCTTGTTATCTATACATTTCTATGTAGGGCTAATAATATAATTTTCAACCTCGATTAAAAATAGATAAAAAAAAACAATTCCATTCCCGGGACTTGAACCCGGGTCTCTCAGGTGAGAGACGAGTATCCTAACCAACTAGACTACAACGGATGTTAATTTTCATCCTCGATTGAAACCCATTCAGTAAAAAACTTATTAGTTTAACCTTTTTAAATTGTAATTCAAACTTCTAACATCAAATTATGGGTTCAAATTTTTCATACTAAATAATGTTTTTTTTTACACATGCACGCATGATTCTCTCTTTTCCATGTTATATGTTTTTTTTTTTCTTCAAAATATGAAGTATTATTTTATCTATTTGTATTCAATGTACCAATTCTACTCTTCTTAGCAAATGGATTTGGAGATTTTATTCTGAACATGATACTTTATCATTTTGCTTCTATTTTTTCTTTATATAAACCCTAAATCCATCCTTTCACCTTATATCCAAGCATCTTCCCTTCCCTCTCTTGCATCTTTACACCATTTTTTCCTTCTTTCTCCAATCTCACCTCCTCTCCCTTTTATTTTTATGGCCGTTCGCTCCCCTAATACTTGGGCCACTATTGCTTCATAGGCATAATTGAGATGGATCTCGAACTTGAGATTTCGGGAGGAACATATCCTTAAAACCCAAATCTTGGATCAATTGCACCATTCCTCAGCCTCAAGGATAAACCTCCTTTATTTATGTCTCTTTTTTTTGTTCAATTAAACAACCTTTGAGAATAGAGCTTTGAGCTTTTATGACCTTTTAGCTAAGTAATATGTAAATTACACCATCCATTTAAAATGAATAACAACAGAGGCTAGTCAAGGTAAAAACATGGGTCCAAAATGCAATTTTGGCAGCTAGGCAAGAATAGAATATGTACCAATCAGAAAGACCAAGCTAGCAAAAACATTTTTTTTTTTTTTCGTTTGATAACCATTTCGTTTTTTGTTTTTGATTTTTGAAATTTAAGCCTATAACAAACTATCTTACTATATATTTTTTCTTACTTATATATGTACCACTCACCAATATTTGTGAAACCAAACCAATATTTGAAAAAAAAAAAAAAATTGCTAAAAATTGGTTAGTATTCACCCACTTTCTTAAAGAAATATGGATATATTGTAGGAAGGATGAAACACAATAAAGGAAATTTGAGTGAGAATAAACTTAAATTTCAAAAACCAAATGGTTATCAAACGGAGCCTAAAACATTTAGTATTTGATATGATCTAAGCCCATTTATTATTAGGATTATTATTAGTATTTTATTATTAGTATTTATTTGATTATTATTATTATCTATTTGTTGCCTTATTTAGTGATTAGAGTTAGAATTAGGTTTATTATAAATAGGGAGGGTTGGATAGTGTTTAAGCCTTCAAATATTAAATAAGTTATTGAGTAAATTAGTGTAGGACTCTCATAGAGATTCTCTTGAGATGGGAGGTTTCAAGACTTATCAAATCTTAGTTTATCATATATCTTTTACTTTTGATATTAATCTAGATGCTGAATCATATCACTATTCTGACGAGACAAACCATAGAATATTTAGATGTCTAAAAACTAGTAAGAAGTTATACTTCATATATATAGGTAGAAAGAGGGGAGAGATAATTTTGGACTTCTCCATCACAACTTATCATTATATTATCTACAACCCATTTATCAATATTACCAAAACTCAATCTTCTTTCCATGGAAGGGGGAAATACAAAAAGGCTCATATTCAAAACTAAATTGAGATTAACATGATACATGGCATCAAAATGGTCATATATGGAATCATTTCCAGAGTATGATCCTTTTTTCCTTTTGTTTTTTTGTTTTTTTCTTTTTCCTTTTAATCTATTTTGATTTGGGGTAAATATATGGACACTGAACACCAAGTAAAAGAGAAAAAAAAAAACTTTAGGAGTTTCTGAGGCAAACAGAGGTAGTTAACGGTTATCAGCATCCGCTACCAGTTGTAACATATTGATTCAATGCAGATAACCACGATCGCCTACCTTCAGATGCTGTTCGTCGAAAACCTGATCTCGAACACCTGGCAATATTGTCCCCCATGTTTCTGTCAACATTGCAAGGAACCAAAGAAGAGCTACCACGAGGATCTCCCATACAGAGATTGGAGTTGAGTTTCATTGAAGGAAACCTCTGACAGCTGAGGGATCGAAACGATGCTCCGAGCGGAGAAATTCGTGAACAAGTGAACTCAGGCTTGCATAATGGGGTGGTTAAAGTGGCAGGTTCTGGTGCCTCGCCAGAACAAGTGCAAAATGATAGAGACAAACTAGTTCTGGCGATCTCTTTGGCAATCGGTTTAGTTCTGGGAAGTTTAACAAAGGAAACTATGCCATTTCGGCAGAGCGGGCACGCAATTGAACCAGGAGGACCACGAGAAACCGATGTTGTGCAGTTCGTAGAACAGAGGTACAATGCACAGCTTGTGCAGAACTCATGATCACAACCTGCAGCGGTCGAGATAACGTTCGTTAACTTAATGAATTACAAGCCGCTAAAACTTTAACCAAGTCTTCTTCAAATTGATATACCTTGTGCAGAAACAGTGCATTCTCTCTCCAAACAGACAACACATGGATCTTGGCATGTAAGTAAAGAATCATAACTTCTCCATCCACATTCTCTGTAAATTTTCAGGGGGTTCTTAAGTCAGTAATCATACAACTTTCAATCGAACTGCAACCGATTAGAGAAGGCATGGACACTAGAAACAGAAATGGTCAAAAGAGCTATAAGCTAAAACGGAACATAGACAAAGTTTTTGTGAAACATTGGTTTGAAACAAGATTGTTGATTATAAAAGACTGAAAGCCATTAAACAAAGGTAATATATCTTAACTAAACCTTGTGCATCTTCTTAGGTAAAAGAAAATGACGAAACTATTAGATAGCATTAACATCCATCCCAAAACTAATTGGTAATGAGAGGAGTAGCTACCAATCTTATAAATGCTAGGAGGTCTCCTCATTTTTCTAATACAAAATCCTCAACATGCCCTTTCAAGATGCTGCCTGTTTTAGGTTCATCAATCTTGAATCTGATCCTAGTTTCAGTTTATTGGACCAAATACCTATTTGGGTTTAACTCTGATACTATATAAGATAGTATGAGCATCCATCCCAAAATCAATTGGTAATGGGATGAGAGGAGCTATCTTATAAGCGCTAAGAGGTCTCCTCATTTTTTCAAGGTGATATTGTAAGGCACGCCATTCACAAGACTTATGCAAGTAAGGGAAGGAGGAACGTGCGGAAAATGAGGGGTCCCCACCTATCATTCACACGTATACAAGGAGGGGCAGAAAAGGAATTGATCCAGGTCAGGGCTCTGAAAGTGGGGCAGGCCGTTAGAGGAGTCGTTGGTGTGTCCTGGCTAGGTTTTGTGATGCGAGTATATAAAGAATAAGCTACAGAAGATTGGTGGGGAAGATTTTGGAGGCTGGAGAGGAACAGCTCAGGAAGGAGGGTCAACGGCGCTCTCGAACTCGCCGGGAAGTTATCCTGTTTCATTTTCTTTACTATTCTCATCATTGTTGCTTGTAACAGACTATTTCACATTTTTAATCAATATTATCGAAGTTATTAGTCTCTGTTGGTGTTGGTATATGTTTGGGTATTTGTTTGGATATTTCGTGTTAAATTGTCTCAGGGAGGAAGCGGATACCTAACAATTTGGTATCAGAGCACTTTGCAATCCTAGGGAAGACTCGAAGCATGACGAACAAACCAGTTGGAAGAGAGGATGGAGGTGAATGAGAAAACTGTGGAGGAGATGAAGGAGAACTTAAAGGCCATTAACAAGAACTTGGAAAAGATCACTGGGGGAATGGAAGAGAATCAGAAGGCGATCGCACGATTGTGTGTGGAGATGGCGAGCGGCAGGACTAAATTATCCTCAATCGTCTCAGATGGATCTAGTCACAAACATAAGCAGAAGGAAGAAGGTGCTAGAGAAAAAACAAGGTCGCCTGATGTGGACGAGGAACTGGGGGAGAGAAAAGAGCAGAGTATGGGGAAGAAGCGCCAATCAAAAGAACTTGAGGTGCCGGTTTTTTCTGGGCAGGATCTGGACTCATGGATTTTTCAGGCAGAGCATTATTTCGAGTTACATCAACTTACGAACAAGGAGACCGTGAATGTTGCGGTGATGAGCTTTGAGAAGGATGTGTGTGACTGGTTACGTTGGGCTGGTAACCGATACGAAATTAAAACCTGGAGTGAACTCAAGAGGAGGCTGTATATCAGGTTCAGGCCAACATAGGAGGGAACGTTGTGCGCTCGTTTCATGGCGATCAAGCAAGAGGGTACCCTGGCGGAGTATATTCACCTATTCGAAGTACTCTCAGCTCCCCTACCCCACCTAGAAGAAGAAGTTCTGGAGAGTGCATTATTGAATGGGCTTTCAACTCCGTTGAGGGGCAAGGTTATCAGCCGTAAACCAAAAGGGTTGGAAGAAATCATGGAACAGGCCCAACTCATCGAGGATAGAAACGCTACTAAGGCAACGAGGGCCACGGCCGGAAAGGCCAAGAAATGGGGCCAAAATTCGTTCCATAGGGCGATTATGCCGGGTCAACAGCCCAGAAACACTAACCCGACCCACGGGGACGTCTATTATGATACGAGACAAGAGCGGCGCTGCTCGGAAGGAGGCGGTACAGAAACAACTCCCTAACGTCGAATACCAACTGAAGAGAGAGAAGGGACTTTGTTTTAAATGTGACGAGAAGTTCTTTGTTGGCCATAAATGTAAAGAGAAGACTAGCAGGGAACTCAGGGTAATAACTGTTATTGACGGCGCTGAAGTGGAAGTAGAAGGGCCAGTTTGGGACGAAGAACCTAACGACGACATAGAAGAAGAACTGGTTGAGAATGTCGAATAAGCCATTCGTTCAGTGATTGGGTTTTCAACTCCCGGGACCATGAAATTGAAAGGAGAGGTGAAGGGACGACGTGTCATCGTGCTGGTAGACTCCGGTGCAACACATAATCTCATAGCACAACCTGTTGTGGACGAACTAAAGTTGCCATGTTCGGAGACTTTGAACTACGACGTTGTCATGGGAACGGGAATAACAGTCAAGGGCAAAATAATCTGCAAGGCAGTGCCAGTTGAACTTCAACAGTTGCGCATCTCAGAAGACTTCTTACCTCTGGACTTGGGAGGAGTAGATATAATACTCGGAATGCAATGGCTGAGAAAAACTGGTTTCATGAACATCGACTAGAAGAACTTAGTGATGACATTCGAGACAGAACAGGGAACAATCACCCTAAAAGGTGATCCAGCACTGACAAAGGCCGAGGTGTCGTTGAAGGTCCTGACCAAATCTCTCTTTGAAGATAACCAGGGATACTTGGTGGAAGTGGTAGAACTAGAAGTAGAAGGGCCAGTTTGGGACGAAGAACCTAACGACGACATAGAAGAAGAACTGGTTGAGAATGTCGAATTAGCCATCCGTTCAGTGATTGGGTTTTCAACTCCCGGGACCATGAAATCGCAGGGAAGTGAAGTATGTAGAGGGAGACATGGTTTATCTGAAACTACGTCCGTATCGCCAAAGATCCTTAGCAAAACGTCGTTGCGAAAAATTGGCTCCAAGATATTTTGGCCCTTTTAGGATCAGCGAATGCATCGGCCAGGTTGCTTACCGTTTAGTTCTTCCCGCGCAATCTACAATTCATAATGTCTTCCACGCTTCACAACTTAAGAAGTGCTTGGGACCCGAGAAAACAATCCATCACGATTTTCCTATACTGACCAAAGAATTTGAATGGATTGCTGAACCGGAAGAAGTTCTAGGCTTGCGATGGAACAGAGACCAAGGGATGGAAGAATGATTAGTGAAATGGAAAGGCCAGACTAAGAATGAGGCGACCTGGGAGACTATTCAGTTTATGCAGCTACAATTCCCTGAATTCCACCTTAAGGACAAGGTGTACTCCACCCTGGCGGGTAATGTAAGGCCCGCGATTCACAAGACTTATGCAAGGAAAGGGAAGGAGGAACGTGCAGAAAATGAGGGGTCCCCACCTATCATTCACACGTATACAAGGAGGGGCAGAAAAGGAATTGATCCGGGTCAGGGCTCTGAAAGTGGGGCAGGCCGTTAGAGGAGTCGTTGGTGTGTGCTGGCTAGGTTTTGTGATGCAAGTATATAAAGAATAAGCTACAGAAGATTGGTGGGGAAGATTTTGGAGGCTGGAGAGGAGAAGCTCAGGAAGGAGGGTCACCGGCGCTCTCAAACTCGCCGGGAAGTTATCTTGTTTCGTTTTCTTTACTATTTTCATCATCGTTGCTTGTAGCAGAATATTTCACATTTTGAATCAATATTATCGAAGTTATTAGTCTATGTTGGTATCTGTTTGGGTATTTGTTTGGATATTTCGTGTTAAATTGTCTCAGGGAGGAAGCGGATACCTAACAGATATGTTCAACACGGGCGATATTGTTAGATATTTTAATAAATTGGGTCAGGTATCACTCACCTAGCAATTCTAACAATGCTCATAAGGGGAAGAGCCAAGTATCGTGAAGGGACAAGATTTGTTGTTGTTGCTGCTGCTACTGCTCCTGGCTCATTGCTAAGAATTTCCTCGAGCCAATCTCGGTGCCACGCACGAGCAACCATCAAGGGAGTCCATCTTCAATAAGAAGTAACATAGAACAATATAATGGTCAGAAATTTTTTAAGAAGAAAAAGATCGCTTTTTTTTTATGTGCATCATCATAACCATGAGAATTAGAAAACTTAAAATAAAATTCACATAAAGAAGAGTAGAATGATGAGTAAGATATTCTCAACATGAAAATTTAATTTGGGTCATAGGTTATAAAGCATGCTTTCTTGTATCGTATGACTTATGAGAGATCACTTGTTATGTCTTTGTCATTGGTTTCTATAATTTTAAACTAACAAAAATGGCAACCAAATTGCAAAAACTTGCTCGACTGGTTAAGACATTATAACATCGACCTAAAGGTCAAAATAAATTTGATCCTCACCCTTAAATAATGTTTTTTTTTTTTGAAACAAGGATAACCACGTCCGTCCTTAGGCCAGGTACCGGAGACATCGAAGGAGTAGTCTCACATTGAAGTAAAGATAAAGCTAAAACCATATACAAACTTTTCTAGCCTGGATTCTCACCCTCAAATAACTGCTATCCTGTCTTGTAGTCGTTGGATAAGAAAAAGTTAGTTTGTTATGAGGGCGTACAAACCATATACAAAATTAGATAGCCTAGATTCTACCACTTGGCTCGAGTCTGAGGCCCGTTTAATTATCAGGAATGGGAATGACAAAGAATCGAAATGAAAATCAATCAATCAGAGAAAATGAATTCAAATTAGACTATGAATACTTGAAAGAATGATACCCATTTGCATTTTTAGCATCAAGACTGGCTCGCCTAGCAATCAACATCTGAAACCAGAGCATTCACAAACAATCATTTCAGGTACCATGTAAAGAGTTATGGGTCTGAATTGTGAAAAGTACTAATCATTTTTCTTTGCTCTTGAAATCAACGACTTACTTGACAGCATTGGGCATTACCGCCACATGCCGCGTAATGAAGGGCTGTGCTTCCAGCACCTAAATATATCAACACAATAATCCTTAGGGAAATAATATCCAACTTAAGAAGAAAGCCTGAAGAGCAAAACCTTTTCAGCTACTAACAGAGTAATCATAGCTATCAAACTCTGTTGATAAGCGTGGCCGACGGACATGTAATAATATTCTCTATTAGGAAATTACATACTCAACTCCAAAACATAATGACATGAAATTCTGTATGAAAAATAAAAGTTTCCAATGATAATCCATTGAATAAAACTAAAATGTAAAACTTGATGCAAGCAAGGAACAGACTATACCAACTTTTTGTGATTTAGGTTCTTCTCTGCATCAGCAGTCTAAAGAACACAGTTAAAACTAATCAACAGAACATACTCAAACAAATTTAGACTTTTCAGTAATGAGAAACAAGAATAAACAAAGTTTGATTAATACCTTCATCCTAGCACAACTCATATTCAGTAAGAACTGCATAAGAAAAAGAGAGGAAAAAAAAAAAAAAAAAAAAAAAAAAAAACAGGAACTAGAAAGGAAGTTACCTATAAGATCAATGGTGGTTCCATCTTCAACAGTAACCAGAGAAGCAAAGGCACCTAAGTCCAAAAGTAATTGCAAACTATCAACGTGCCCATTTAACGCTGCCATATGCAGAGCTGTGATGCCTCCATCCGCTGTTCTGTTAACTACCTCCTTCAGAACACTGACGGGTGAGATGCAGGAAAACGAATTAATGACTAGCAGAATAGAAGTACATAACTGACCAAGATTAGAATAAAAAACATTACCTAAAGTCGAACTTAGAAACCGGTTCTTCATTTTCCGCACCATTATTTAACATATTCCAAAATTTTGGTGTACTAGGTACATAATCTGCAAGCAGAAGCCGGATGCATCGAGAATGACCATTCAGAGCAGCCAGGTGAAGAGCGGTACCTCCGTTCAAATAATCCGTTCTGTGAATCTGGTTTCCCAAAGAAATGTATGAGAACATTATCCAACATATCTCACAAAATACAACATAGAGAAATCAGAACCGGTGAAATTAAGGATAAGAGAGGTAGCTCACATTGGCTTTAAAAAGTATAAGAGTCTGAACAACCTCCCAGTGACCGTGCTGACAAGCTTGCATCAAAGCAGTCTGTTGACAAAAATAAAAGAATTCAAATTTGAACCCTTAACAATGCCGCGCATAGAGCATAGCTATGGGCATTATATAATCAACTAAAATATCAACAGTTTGAATCTCCACCTCTATCTTAGTACAAAGAAAAACAATATGGCACACATGACACATGACAAAGGTTCTAGTCTAATCATAGTTTTGAGTCTTTTGACATTCATATATGGATAAAACAAAACATAAACATCACATTGTGGAACAGATCAAGAGAGCAACAAACAAAGACAATGCGCGTACCAGACCCCGGTAATTCCGTAAATTGATCTCGACCCCAGATTCAAGCAACAGAGAGACAATCTGCAATGGAAAAAAGTAAGTTAAGTGGCCATCAGAATGGCATTTGGAGTTGGAAAAACATCTAAGCTGAACAGAGAGGGATCAAACCTCATGGTGGCCATGAGCTGCAGAGTAATGGAGAGGGGAATTTCTTACACCAAAAGTCGAATATCTCGCCAAACGAGGATTGTATTCCAATAGAGCTTTGGCTTCTTGAAGATCACCATCTCTGGCAGCTGAAACCAAACGCTCCCCAGATGCAGAACACCCAAATGAATTCCCAACAATGCTCAGAAATTTCATCTCTCCCCCAAAGATTTCTCTCACAAGCCACAACCTATCTACCCTAAACTTTTGTATGTGCAAGAGAATCAACCCACAAGGATTTACGAACTAAATCCAACCAAATTCACACAAAAACACAACCTAATCCCCACCAATGAATCTAGAATTTCAATACACAATCAAGCAAGGAAAGGAAAACCCCAAAATCAAAATTCCTTCACGAATTTCTCCAAAATCGACGAACCCCACTTCGAATCCATTCAACACGAGCCTTGAATCGTCAAAACCCACCTCAGAAATGAGCCAAATGATCGAAAACAGGAACACCCATTTGCGCTTTCGAAAGGGAAAAGGCAAATTGGGAGTGGAAACCTTCGAATTCTTTCTGCTCCAAGAAAAAGCGAGTGAATTCCCGAAGAGATTGGAAGCAGAAAAGAATCGAAGGCACGAAAATCCGGATTGAAAACCCTCCTTGTCGGATTAAGATGATTCCATCAAATGAAGAAAAGGGTGGAAATTGGAAATGGGGTTAAAGAAAGAAAGGTGGAAAAGGATAATGAGAGTGATGGGTTGTAACCAAAATTTGCCAAAAACAAAAGGTGGGTTTTCAGGACAGGAAAATTGGGGATTGATCTTCAATGAAATTGAAAACATATTTTTTGGGGAATTTTTCAACCAAAAAAGAATTGGGTGGGAAGGGGAAAGCGTGTATAAATGATTGGTGATAATTAGAGAGTGAATATATATATTAGGTGGGGTTCTTTTGTACTTTTCTGGGTTCTCTGTTGACATTTGGTGTAAAAGTAATTTAAAATTGCTTTTCAAAAAAAAAAAAAAAAAAGTAATTTAAAATTTGCTTCAATTATTTAAAATGTCTTCAAATGAGAAGATTTTTCTTTTTTCTTTCAAATAAATAATTCGTCTTTATAAAAATACAAAGTGGTTTCATTTGAAGGCAAGCTAATGGGCCAATACAAATAATAATTTATCACATTAGTATATTCCTCATACAAGAAAGGTTATGGATTCGAATCCATTAATTTTCGACTATCGAACTCCAAAAAAATGGGCAAACCAACAAAAAAAAAATCAAATAAATGGCTTGAAAACCAATGAATAGGGTGCCAAATGATTATTTGGCTGATCTGTTTAAAGCTTAGGTTTGTTATGAGCGAGCCATCAATTTTTCTATATATTGTTGTTGAGAAAGTCATTACTTAGGCACGACCAGTAACCTCATGGTCTCTTGCTTTTCTGATTAGCATTTTATCTTAAGCTTACTACATGCCATAATTCATTAATTAATTACACTAGACTCTCGGAGTGGTAAAGTCGTTTAAGTTGGACTTCCTCAATTAAGTCCCTAAGGCTCCGTTTGATAATCATTTAGGCCCCGTTTGATAACCATTAGGTTTCTTGTTTTTTGGTTTTTTAAATTTAAGCCTATTTTCTCTCAAATTTACTACAATGTGCTCCATCCTTTCCTACTATTTATCCATATTTCTTTAAGAAAGTAGGATAATACCAACCAACTTTTAAAAACAAAAACAAACTTTGGGAAGCTATTTTTTTTGTTTTTAAAAGTTGGTTAGTCTTCCCTACTTTTTAAAGGAAAGATGTATACATGGTAGAAATGATGAAACAAATTGTAGGAGATTTGAAAGAAAATAAGCTTAAATTTGAAAAACCAAAAACAAGAAACCAAATGGTTATCAAACGGGACCTTAGTTTCTTGTTTTTTGTTTTTCAAATTTAAGCCTATTTTCTCTCAAATTTCCTACAATTTGTTTCATCATTTCTACCATGTATACATATTTCCTTAAGAAAGTAGGGGAATACCAACCAACATTCAAAAACAAAAAAAAAATAGCTTCCCAAAGTTTATTTTTGTTTTTAAAAGTTGGTTAGTATTCTCCTACTTTCTTAAAGAAATATGGATAGATGGTAGAAAGGATGAAGCACATTGTAGAAAATTTGAGAGACAATATGCTTAATTTGAAAAACCAAAAATAAGAAACCAAATGGTTATCAAACGAGGCCTAAATTATCTCTAGAACTTTGAATGTTGTTAGTCCATGATTTTTTTGAGAGGTTACTCAAGTTCTTAAGAATTTAACCTATCGAATTAAATCCTATAATATTTAATTTCGTAGGGCATCATGTGGTATAACATACGAGGAGAGTGCTTCCTTGCATAGGTGCAGGTTTCCACCTTTATATGCATTTTTGAAAATAGGGCAAAAATTTACTTCATATTCAATTAGACGATATGATTTCTCAATTCAAACTCAAGACCTCTTGATCATTAGGTATACACTGATACCGCTAAGTTACTGCTCTTCTTGATGTGCCACAATGCTCTTGATGAGGTGAAAATAACTATTTTGCTAATATTCTTCATTTTTGCTATATTTTGACTCGTTTTCGCTTCTGGTAATATTTAAAACTTTTCCCTCAACGAGATGGAGCTTTGACTCTCTTCTTTTCCTACGGAGAGCCAGCAACATTGACATCAATATCCCTTATAAAATATTAACTTTGGTAAGTTGTCTCACTGGGTAGATAAAAGTAAATTAATTTATATTATTTAATAAAAAATATTATTTTTTTCGGATATTATAATAATTAGGGGGGGAGAGATTCAAACTCAAGTCTTCTGGATCATTAGGTGAGTATTGATACCGGTTGAGTTATTACTCTATTGGCGGGATCATATTTACTTAATAAAAGCCTAAATTATTGATTCTCAAAAAATAAAGCCTAAAGTATTACACCTAGCTTTTTTTTCCTCTCTTTCTAAATTTGTATATGGTTATCAATCCAACTAAACAATGTCGAATAAATGATTGAAAAAATTGGACAACTAATAAACCACTATATATTCTAAATAAATAAATAAACCACTATACATTTTATAAATAATTAAACTCACTATAATTAATTAATTATAAATTATAGAGAGAAATATAATGTTTGAGAGTATGAGGATGAATGGATGATGATGTTTCAAAGAAGAAAAAAAAAAGAGTATGAGGCTGATGATGAGAAATCATCATATAATATGGAATACATGTGCTTAGTGGGGTGTTGTTTAAAATGTTTCCTTTTTCAATGGTTTAATGCAGAGTGAACATGCAACCCACTAAGATCCAAGTTGTCATTTCTTCTTCTTCTTTTTGGGATAAAAGATAAATCTTTTTTTTCTTCTTCTTTTTATTATCAAAGCTTTCACATTAAAAGCTAAAATTAAAATTGTTTTTTATTTAAAATTTGTAGAATTGACCATTTTTATGATTTGCTATATTGGAAAGTCTTGAATAGTTATAAGTTATAACAATCTCTTTTATCTATAGGAATGGTTTTTAAATGTATTTCAACATCAATAATTAACAATTAAGTTGTTTTTTGTATTCTAAGAAACAACTTGAAATAATGTATTTATAATTAATCAAATTTATTAGATTAATCAAATTCATAAAATAATTATAAATATGGTCATTTAAAAAAACTAGCGATTATAATCATAAATATTAATAATAATACAATATTGAACCGTATTTATGACTATAGATCGAAATATTTTTAAATTTGACTATATTTATAGTTATTTTGCTTTTTTCTTGAGATTATAATAATTTAGGTGGAGGATTCGAACTCATGATCTCTAAGTTGTTGTGTGTACTTTAATGTCATCGAGCTAAAAGTTCGTGTATTCTTTGGGTGTACACTACTCCTCTTGTTGGCTTGTAATTATTTTGTTAGGTCATCCATTTTTTTTTTTTTTTTTGAGAACTTAGGTCATCCAATTTAAACTTCGTGTTATTCTTTATCAAAAAAATAAATAAATAAATAAAGTTCGTGTTATTGAATTCTAAGAAATGTCTCTCGTAAATTAAAATTTTAATATTTAATTGAAAAATAATCAACAATAAAATTACAACTTTTAAGCGATAGAGACGAAATTAAAATGACCCAACCGTTAAAACAAATTCGTTAAAGTATTTAATATTAGAAACGAACAAAACCAAAGAATAATTTTATTGAGATAGTCAAATATATTATTTTATTGTAATTTAGTACTTTAAAACATTTTTTAGACTACATAGGAACTGCTATTTTGATATATTGTCGATATATTGTCAATTAGAAATCTGTAGTTCAAAATTTTCAATATTTTATTGTGGGAAATGGGGTGTTTATTTAATATTTAAGTAGAATTTAATTTAAAGAATTATTTAGAATAGTTAAAAATTGAGAGTTGTAGTAAAATATTTGTTTAAATATAGTTTTTGTATAAATAAGTTAAAATCAAAATCTTGTTTGAATGTAAATTTAAAATGAGTAGTTATTTTGAATAGTTAAAAAAGAAATGATTAAAAATGAATGTTTAAAAATGAATTATTGACTGATTTGAAAAAAATGATTAAAAATGAATAATTATAAATAATTTAGTAATTATAAATGAATTGTTAAAAATAAGAAATTATTTTTAAAAGTAAAAATATAAGATTTCAATGTAGGTTTCTGGTGAAAAATTAGTAAAACCTCGAACTAAATCCTATTTAAATACGTCAAACAAATTACACCCATTTAAAATTATGTCTTATGACAACTTTAGATGGAAGGAAACGTTAACTTTGCTTAAAGAAGACTATACTTGCCGAGTATATATCCAATCTTTTCTTTTTATATAAATCTAACATGTAAAATTTATGACCATTTATTAATTATTTTGTTTTAAAAATTTAAACCTACACCAACTATTATAGTATATATTTTTTTATTGGTATCTCAACATTATATTTATATTTTTGAAACATAATCAAAACTTAGAAACAAAAATAAAAAATAACTAAGATTTTTAAAATTTGGTTAGCTTCATATAATTTTTTTAAAAAAATATCAAAAATTTTGAATAAAAATAAATATAAATTTAAAAAATCAAAAGACATAAAATATGAAACATTTTGATTATAAAACTATACCTTACATGGTTTGGGGGTGGTCTTGTCTTTTAAAGGTGGATTCAACCAAATAAGTAAATAACTATATATTTAAATCTTAATAAGAAATTTTAGTTTAGTAAACATTGAACTTTATACTAATTAAAATAAAATAAAATGTTGAGGGAAAGATTAATGCATGTGTTTGGTTTGGTATACGTACGTGTAATGTGGGTCTTTTTGATGACAAATGAAAGAAGAGGTTTGAGGGGTGAATGATGAGGAGACCATATTGAGCTTAAATAATGCGCATCAAATATTTAAAAAAAAAAAGCTTTTCCCTGGTTTCATGGCACTATGTTTTTAACTTTGAGAAAATATTGTATAGATTTGTTTTCCTCAAAAAGCAAGAAATTAAATATCTATATTTTCCAAAAGGCTTTTCTTTTACCATTTTTTTCCTGGTGTTTGAAAAGGTTGGATTAGTATGTTTTTACTGTTTGTAAGATATTTTTTTGTGTACAATGAATCCTTGTAACATTAGTAGTGGAAGCCAACAACATCAAAATAGATGAGCAGCATAAGTATTTTTCCATAACCGAAACTTTATGCATTTGGATCTTCTAACTCAATTATAGTTGGACTAAAAAAGATTTAGATGTCGGTGTTGCACGACATCTAAGGGTATGATGTCGAACACACATTCGACATCAATATGTTGGTTATTTATAATATAGATGACAGGCATCTAATGATGTCTATATACATAGCTTTTAAAGTTGAGTTCGTGTTTTCGTAAAATCTAGATGGGAATTATAAAATAATAAAATAAAAATAAAAAATCATGCTCGCCTTTTGTTTTGTGGATTGGAGAGACAAGGTACATGGAAAGATTCTCTAAAACACTTCTCCTTATTCTTCTAAAATATTCTTACAATTTTCTCTACCTCCCTACACTTGCTCTTCATTTCTCTCTTTTCTTTACATTATTCTTTGGAATGAGCACTCTATTTGTAACCTATTACAAAACTTGCTCTTACAATTTCCTAACTTTATTTTACTTTATATTTATCAAAAATGTTTCTCACTAATTCCTAAATTAAGAATCAACTAATTCTTTAATTAAAAAAACCCACTAATTCTTCTAAAACATTCTCTACAATTTTTAGTTTTGAAAACAGATTCATCAATGTATATTTTTTTCAAAACAGTACATAAATATGGTGATCATTTTGATATATATGTTGGTGATATTATAGTAACCGACGGCTTTAATGGTATTTTCTCGTCTTTAATTGGCCGTTTGAGCACTCAATTTTTGTTAAAAGATCTTTGGTCATTTATCGTATTTTCTTGGAATTGAGGCTTCTTACTCTTCGAGTAACCTTATCTCAAGAAAAATATACAAGAAATTTACTGACTAGGGAAAAGATGTTGGATTGCAAATCAGTCTCAACGTTGATGGCTTTTGGTGTTTCCTTGTTTATAATGTTATGATTGTTTAAATCGAATAGAGCAGGGTTGCAGCTAAAAAAGATTGAGAATACAACAATAAAATGAAGAGGAAGAAAAGAAAGAACGACATGATGATTTTACGTGGAAAACCCCTAAACAACTTAGAGTAAAAATCACGGGCAAGGATAGAAGAACTTTATTATAAAATATAGTGTTACAAACCTTCTCTCTACAAAGAAACAACAAGCTTTCTTACAAAGAGAAACACTCTCTATTTTATCTCACAACCTCACTTTAGATGTAGGATGTCTTGGGATGATTTTGGGATGGTTTGCCAACAAATGGCATCACCTATTTATAGTACTCATCAACTTTGGCTCCAAGTATCATCTAATGGTCCAAAATTAGCCTTGGTGATCAAGTAAATCATGCGGCCATGATTTTGCCAACACTTCACTTTGGATAAGAATGTTTAGATATTTTTGCCAAATTGAGTTTCTAGATATCTCTTAGACCATCTAGGATGAATGGTTGAATCTAGAGTTTTCTTTGGCCCATAGTTTCTAG
>JBBMEF010000021.1:6576485-6595934 GCA_037832685.1 Sicyos baderoa | reverse complement strand
GAAGAACGAAGAGACGGCGGCGGAAATTTGAGAGAAGAAAGAAGAAGAAAGAAGAAGAAGAGGGCGGGGTCGATTTAGGTTATTTCCAGGTCTATGCCGACGGAACACGAATTTCCGTCGCCATAGGCTACCCTATGGCGACGGAAAAAGCGACCTATGGCGACGACATAAAGTCCGTCGCCATAGAGTAATTTAATTTTTCAATTTATCGAAAATTTCCCCCCATATTTCGTTTGGGCGGGACTCTATGGCGACGGACAGGTGCTCTCCGTCGCTATAGAGTCTTTTTTTATTTTAAAAAAAATCTACGGCGACGGAGTAAGGGATCTCCGTCTCCATAGGCTTATTAACGGCGACGGAATTAATTTCCGTCGCCGTAGGTCATCTATGGCGACGGAAATGATCTCCGTCGCCATAGCCTCCGTCGCCAGATGCTATTTTTCTTGTAGTGTAAATAACCCGTTAAAATGTTGTGGGATGTATTTTCCATGTTGATAGGAGATATCTTAGTTGGAACAGGAGGTTGGCATGTGTGTAAGGTGAGGAGAAGTTCCCATGATATTTTTCTTGTGAATTGTATGTTCTAATTGTCAAAGAAGCATGATGAAAATGGCTAGGAATTATGATTATGTTTTTTTTGTGCTCATGACTTTTGGAACACTTATGATGTATTAAGATTTTGTTTGTTCTATCCTTGATGTAGTATGCCTTATCTAAATACTTTAGAACATATGGATAGTTCTGAGTTATGGATGCAAATATTAATGATAATCTCATCTTTGAGCATACTCCTATTTTGAACTATTTTTCAATCATATCTCTATTCACACAACTTCTTCGTTTTATAATGAGAAAAACCATTGTGTTTTTATGAAATTGGTCATTGATACACATTAAAATTGTGTTAAAGCTTTATTGGACTTCAAAAATCAAAAGACATGCATGACATCATTTATAACATCCTTTCCTGCAACTTGTGTACAAAATTTAATTTTGTGGATGATACTATAAATGAATCTAACAATATTTTTTGTTCTACAATGAGGGATGAAAACGATTCTAATCTTCTATATATTTCAATTAAGTTGTAATAATTGGAATATATATTTCAATTAAGTTTAATAATTCTTTTTTTTTTTTTTAAAAAAAGTTGTAATAATTTATACATGTTCATAACCCATCCAATTATCAAGATATCAAATTTTTTAATTCTCACATTCAATTATAGTAGAACTCAAAAAGAAAAGTTGTAATAGTATTAACATGAGGGTGTTGTTCTCCTTACATACACAAGATCTTTCTCTTCTCTTAACGATATAGGATAACTTTGTTTGGTTAACTTTTATGTAGAACTATTTTTTTTAATATTGTTGATGGATGAGATGCATCAATTTGTGTTATTCATTTTAAAAAATAATAATAACAACGTTCTAAACATAAAAACTATTTTTTATTGAGAATTTACTATCGGCAGCACATTCTACCTCTTGTATTTATAGTATAATTTTTAAAATAATTTATTTATAGCATTTTTTTTTCTATCACTAACTAGTGATAGAAACTCAATTTGGAGTTCTATTATGAAACTCAATTTGAAGTTCTATTACTCATAGAAAATTCAAGCAGTGATAGAATGAGTTATCATTGATTGAATTCTATCACTTATAAAACTTAACCCGTAATAAAAATTAATTTAGATTTTCTGCTACAAATGAATTAGTTTTGATTTTATATTATAAATGGAAATATTTTACCATTTTTTTTTGCTATACAGACAAAATTTCCTTTTTTATTTTTTGTATTTTAATTATTATTATTGTTATTGTTATTATTATTATTAATATAATATAGCACAAGGAGAAAATGATGGAAGAGAGAATCCAAAATAGACCAAACAACTGAATGCCTTCCTATGAATTTCTTGTTTTCATGTGAGACAAGCATAACCTTCTAAAGAGATGAGAGACACATTTATAGTCTCTCTCATCTCATTCAAGAAGTTGCATTCCTTTTTCTTCCTTATTATTTTTATATATTTTTTCTTGTCTCCCTAAATAAATTGGATAAGATTCTCTAAGTTGTTAGAATAAAAAGTTATTCCAGTCATTTTGATTGATTAAGTTGGTTATTAAACAACTAAACATCCACCTATCTTGTCATTTACATGATAAGTATAACTATTAAATATAAATAAAAATGTGTTTGACATCTTTTATGATGAGTAGTGATGAGTTCAATCACTCACTTCCTAATTATTATTGAACTAAAAAACATAGTTCTTCCTAATTATTATTGAACTAAAAAACATAGTTCAACCGAATTTAGAATGGAAAATTCGAAAAATTGTAATTTATTTCAATTGAATTATGATTTTGTCGCTAATATATTTAAGAGAATTTATTAAAGATGAAATTTTTTTGTTGTCTATTTCAATTATGTTTTTCACCATTTTTTTATTAAAAATTATCTACTTCATTAATTAAAGATCATTTGTGGTATTGGTTGAAGACCATTAAAAATTACAATGACACTAAATTGAAGACTATTTGTAAACATTGATTAAAAATTATATGTCCTGATTGAAGTGATTAGATGCATGAATTTTTTCGTCTTTATACAAAACTCGATCGTCTCATTCTTTTGCCATAGACGAGAATTTATTTTAAAAAGTTGTAATTCATAGAATATTTCTATATATATATTTATTATACATATAAAAATTCTTCTATATTTAAAGTTATAAACAATAGTGAGGTACGTTATGGTTGAGGTTTTAAATGGGGTATTGATTTTAATTATTTGCTTAGCTATAAAATTTAAGCATCTCAAAAAAAAGATATATAATTTAAGCATACTTTAAGAGAATCATTAAACTTCAAAGTTAAGGTTATCTATTTAGGATTTCCAAAAAAAAAAAAAAATTATCTATTTTGGTCTTATTTTCTTATAAAAGAAAAATAATATGGTCATAAATCTTCAATTTTATGTTTTATGAAAAATAAAATATGAAGTTTTAGGACGTATAGAAAAATAAAATGGAAAGTTATATTTTAATAGAATTTAGTATCTATAACTTTAAAATTTAGAATTCAATTCTTATGATTTTAAAAATTATAATTTACGATAAAAAATAAAAACTAATTCTTATTTTTATTGTAATTATTGATTAATTAAATACATGTAGGTAATTATATGTATATAAAAGATATTATATTTTGTTCAATTAACTATCACATAGCTCACGTTATCGACATATGAATAACAAATTTACATAAATTTAACTCATCAATAATTACGAATGGTAAAGATTTTTGGGAATTTTGTATGTATATTAAAAAAACAAAATAATTTTATGTACA
Organism: Sicyos baderoa; assembly: GCA_037832685.1. Lineage (NCBI taxonomy): Eukaryota > Viridiplantae > Streptophyta > Magnoliopsida > Cucurbitales > Cucurbitaceae > Sicyos > Sicyos baderoa. The sequence goes on along the minus strand of JBBMEF010000021.1, from coordinate 6,592,575 downwards.
ACACAATTCTTAAACTTATTCATTTGAGGCACAAAAATGATTGAAGTTTATCGGCTGAACTGATAGAAGTCTATCAATTTAATTGATATAAAAATTTAAAGTCTATCAGTTGAATTAATAAAAGTCTATCAGTTGAACTAATAGAAGTCTAATGATGATGATGGTAGAATATGAATTTTAGACAAAATGTACTGTGTATGAATTATTTTTTAAAATGTACTATAATTATAATGAAGAACAAAAAATGTGTTATGGAGGGCAAATTCCGTAATAATAATTATTGAGAGACAAATAAAATAAAGTAAAACAAAAAAAATACCAAAAAAAAAAAATTAAGACACCAAAGTATATAATAGAATGATTATAATTCTAAAAAAAAAAAAAAATTAAGACACATAAATATATTAACGAGGGCTGAATTCAATTATTATGGTTTATAATTTTGAATCGTGCCTTCTAAATAAAATTCAATTACAAATAAAACTAACACATTACCAAAAGTGAATTATTATTATCCATTCAACAATATGTAGACACATTTGTGGCCTCCAAATATATTGAAAGAAAAAAAAAAAATATATATATATATATATGAAGAAGAAGTGTGGCTTTCTCTAGCAAAATTTGCTTAGCCCACTTTTGGCCATCCCAAAATTGGGCTGTCAAAGAAGAAGGTGACAAAGGAGGGGAGGCTAAAATAAAAGAAAAAAGACATGGTTTCACATTTTCCAAATCAAAATGAATAATTTTGTTTATCTCTTGGCAGATTGATTTTATGTTTGGAAGGTAAGTAAAAAAACATTCATTGGTATTGATGCACAAAATTATTGGTTGTAGCTTAGCTCCTCAAAAGTCAACAAAAAATTGCCATTATTATTATTATCAATTGTTTTTTTATTATTACTATTATCAATTGTTTTTATAACTCAATAATATATTCATGACAAAAGTTTGCCCTTTGAAGTTTAGATAATACTTCTGAATTCTCTGTACAAAATATAATTAGATACATCTATTTTTTCAAATAATTATCGACTGGCACAGATTAAAAAATAGAATTAAATGGATGTATGGTTCAATAGTTTCATTATTTGGTTGTAAACCAATTCAATACCAATGTCATATGATTGATCCCGAGATTTAGTATTTATCTTCACTTCTCTCGATATGTACTAAAAAAAAAAATAGAAGTTAATTATTATTTGAATAACGACCTGTTACAATTATAAAAAAAAATAAAAATAAAAATAAATAAATAAATAACCAAATGTTACAATCTAACTTCCAAACAAACAAGGACATGCCTCTTGAAAGACCTTGGTTCCAAACCTGTCATGAAAGGTGACCCTCCCAGAAGAAAATTACTAAATGAATAACCTAAGTTCGTAATTGAGTCAAAACAAATCCTAAGCCTTAATAGATAAGGAATACGAGAATTCTAAAAAAAAGTCAAACAAAAAAGCTACCTAACAACAAGCAGGAACCCCCATTATGCAAACTTAAAGGAACCAGTGGAGATAAAATCAGACAATGGCTAGTTCAATTGTTTTAGGATTTGAGATCCTATGAGAGAATATGGGGTTCCACCTCAAAACCAATTGGTAATGAGGGGAGTAACCCATATTTCTTTTATATTGATGTTGGACTCTCCCACTTTCCAATGTGGGATATTTGTGAGATCCTAATATCAAGGCATCATCACAGCCACAAGATCAGCCAAGCTAATTGGTCAATGAACCGATCCCATGATACTCTCCATCTCATTAATTGTACATTCTATAATTAGGATGGTCTCCCTTAATCTTAGCCTATTACCTTGTTGTATTCTCATTATTTAGACTGTGTAAAATCACTTGTAAAATAACACAATTCATAATCAGCATCTAACCTTTATATGGTATCAGAGCTTCATTGCTCATTTGAGCCAATATTTTTCCTCCTTCTTCGATCCTCTTGCACATTCGCCGCTACAACATGTCTGCCTCCACATCCTCTGTCGTTCCACTCTCCACTGCCACACACTTCCCTATTCGCCTCACTGCAAACAATTTCCCCGGCTGGCGCAAGCAAATTCTCTCCACTCTCACCGGCCTTGAACTCGAACAATACGTCGATGACCTAACCATTCCGGCCCAAGGCATCATCACAGCAAGGCATCATCACAGCCACAAGGTCAGCCAAGCTAATCGGTTCATTGACCAATTAGCTTGGCTGATCTTGTGGCTGTGATGATGTCTTGATACCTAACAGATCCCAAATCACACGTTTTAGCCCAACGGTCAGAGACGTGTTCGCATTAAGGCAATCTACGAGCTCCACAGAGCACACCATACATAGCTCGAGACCAATTGTCCGAGAACCTCTTTTGAGTCCACTCGAACATGTCATCCGCTCGCCTCTGATTTGTTTGAGCTTTGTCGTCTCTTTCATCGTCTTCAAGTCTTGACCAACTCCTATATATCTCAACAAACACTAGCAATGGTAAACTTGTATTTTCGAGGCTTAGTTCCCACTCTCACCTAGTATATGCTGCCTTCCAATCTCTGCTCCAACGAGCTTCTTAAACAATGAACCCACGAACGAATTCAACACTAGTTGAGCTTTCCCATACTTGACCAATCATACAAGAAGGAATTTTAAAGGCTCAAAATAAAAAAGACTTTAAAACTTCAAGAGAACTTTTCTCAACACTCTTGGCTTATTATCATTTTTATTACACCATATCATTCATGGGAATTAAACAGAAGTTCCAGAAGCAAATAGAGAAGAAAGAGTTTTTGGTTGAAAGAGATTCTTATTTTCCACACTTTACAAAAGGGATTTCAACACCCTTTAATACAGCCAAGAAAAGCAACGGATAAGAGCAAAATAAATGAATGAAATAATTGACAGGAAAGGCTACAGAGAACCAGTACACAAAGCCCAAATAATAAGGAAGAGAGTACACAATAATAAATAGAAATATCTTCAGCAGATTGTGAGTCATGTCATAACTGCCCCCTTCAAACGCGGCATGACGGACTGCAAGTCAAGTTTGTCTCTGAGAAACCGAAACTGAGTAACGGCTAACGGTTTGGTGAAGCAATCTGCAATCTGTTCATGAGAAGGAACGTACCGAATGTCCAGTTGACGACGGAGAACCAAATCGCGAACAAAATGAACATCAATGGCAATGTGTTTGGTTCGGGATTGAACAATCGGATTCTTGGCAAGAGCAGCAGCACTAATGTTGTCACACCAAGTGATGGGAGAGGCTGCAAGAGGAACTTGTAACTCCGACAACAAGGAACATATCCATTGAATTTCACATGCCACAAGAGCTAAGGCACGATATTCCGATTCCGTACTAGATCGAGCCACAACATGCTGCTTTTTAGACGACCAGGAAATCATGGTGGATCCAAGGAAAACACAGTACCCTCCAACTGATTTTCGATCTAGAGGACATGCAGCCCAGTCAGCGTCAGAGTACCCGGTCACAATAAGAGAACTAGCGGGTTGCACGGCAAGCCCAACCGAGAGGGTACCCTTCAGATATCTAAGAAGACGCTTCATTGCTTGCCAATGCTGAGTTGTTGGATGCTGAGCAAATTGACTTAGCCGATTAATGGCAAACGAGAGATCAGGTCGTGTGAGGAGGAGGTAATGTAATGACCCAAGAGTGCTGCGATACAAGGATGGATCTTCAAAGAGATTATTGGAGTCAGTAATACATGACAAAGTGGATGCAACCATAGGTGTCGGAGCAGGCTTCATATTGGTCATGTTGAGGCGGATAAGAAGGTCACGAGCATAAGACTCTTGAGATAGGGTGAACCCAGTAGCTTGTCGAGTGACCTGAATTCCCAAGAAATAATGAATGGGACCAAGATCCCGCATAGTGAACGTGGTGTGTAAACGAGAGATAACGCCTTCAATCATCTGAGAGTAGGACCCCGTAATTAGGAGATCATCCACATAGACAAGAATGATGAGCAACTGAGGACCCTTCCGGAAGTAAAAGAGAGAGGTATCAGACTTACTTTGAGTGAATTGCCAACTGGTGAGAGTGACACGAAGTCGTTCATACCAAGCCCTTGGCACCTGTTTTAGCCCATATATGGCCTTAGATAGTTTGCAAACATAATCTGGTCGAGTTGAATCAACATACCCCTGAGGCTGCGGCATAAAAACATCCTCTTGAAGATGCCCATTGAGAAAGGCATTGCTGACATCTAACTGCCTGACCGGCCAATCCCATGTAGCCGCCAACGTGAGAACAAGGCGAATAGAGGCAGGCTTGACGACAGGACTATAAGTTTCATGAAAATCGATACCCGGGGTCTGAGAGAAACCTTTGGCCACAAGGCGTGCCTTGTATCTGTCAACTGAACCATCGACAAGACGTTTAATCTTAAAGATCCATTTGTTCCCAACAAGATGTTGATTGGGCCCGGGGGGGACTAGAGTCCAAGTAGCATTACGTTTAAGAGCGGAAAACTTAGAATCCATAGCGAGGTGCCAATGAGGACTGGACATAACATCGGTGAATTTAGTTGGTTCAGTGACATTCCAGTTAGGAGTGGTTATGTTTTCAGCCAAGCAACCAAAGAAATGTTTAGGCTTAGTAACACCAGCCTTGCCACGTGTCACCATAGGGTGTATATTGGAAGCAGGGACACGCTCTTCGGATTCAAAACAAATACTAGGGGAGGGCGAAAGAGTTTGATCTCGGGTCGGGGTTGAGTTGGAGGGTCTGGATGGGTGAGAGTTTGGAGCATATGTGGAAGGAGAAGGGGTATTATGAGTAGATGGCTGATTAGAATTTGAATTGGTGGTAGTAGGGGATGGTGCAGTAGGTTTTGGTGTTGATAAGATAGGAATCTGTTGAGGGGTTGGATTAATCATGGGTAACCAGGATAGGATATCAGTTGTGGTAGATTCTGTGGAGTCATGCATGAACCCTTGCTTAAAAGGAAATGATGATTCGTCAAAACAAACATGGCGCGAGACATAAACACGACCAGTGGGACTAAGGCACCGATATCCGCGATGATTGTTGCTATACCCAACGAAGACACACTTGGTAGTGTGAAAATCAAACTTTTGGGATTGGTATGGGCGAAGACAAGGGTAACACGCAGATCCGGAGACACGAAGTGTGTTGTAGTCAGGATCCACCTTATTGAGAACCGTATAAGGAACTTGTCTCTGAATAGTGAGAGATGGCATTCGGTTGATAAGGTAAACGGCTGTATGAAAAGCCTCCCACCAGAACATAAGGGGCATTTTGGCATGGGCAAGAAGGGCTAACCCGATTTCAACCACATGTCTGTGTTTTCGTTCAACTCTACCATTCTGAACTGACGTATAAGGACACGCAAGCTGAGCGTGAATGCCAACCTCTGAAGCAAACTGAATAATCGGGCGAAATTCACCTCCTTCATCACATCTAACGGTTTTAATTTTCCTATCATACATATTTTCAACCAGAGCTTTAAACTGCTTGAATACTCCCACTGCCTCACTTTTTAATTTTAGCGGATAAATCCACGTGTACCTTGAATGATCATCAAGAAAACTGATATAATATCTCGATCCATTAGTAGAGACAATAGGAGCTGGACCCCACAAATCTGTATGAATGAGATCTAAGCATTGAGAAGCTCGAGAGTGAGACAACGGGAAAGGTAATCGATGGGATTTGCCAAATTGACAAGCCTCACAAAAGGATAACTTTTCATTAACATCAATGGCATTATTACAAGCATTCAACATTTGGTTCAATATTCTTGGAGAAGGGTGGCCAAGTCTATGATGCCACATATTTTTAGTACAAGCTAAAACAAAATGACTGTCAGGGGAAATTAAAAACTTGGAACTTGACTGATTGCTCACTGCAGCAACAAAAACAAACTGTTGTCTTGTTCCTTGATTAATATTAGACTGATCTGAGGAGGTTGAGGCCGACACTTGAGAGCTTGGAAGCTGATACAAACCATCCTTAAGACTCCCTTCAAGAAGCACCTTCTTGGTTGCTTTGTCCTTAACAACACAAAAAGAGTCGTGAAATTCCACAATAACAGAGTTATCCATAGTAAGTTTAGAGATGCTGATCAAATTTTTACGAATGAGAGGAACATAGAGAAGATCTTTTAAGACCAGATTTCGTAAGTTAGATTGAAGCTTAGAACAACCAATGGATTCAATAGATAGACGATCACCATTACCAACGATGATTTTATCCAAACCTGTATAGTTAGACCGCAAGGAAAGATTGTTGAGCTCAGAGGTAAGGTGGCTACTTGCTCCGCTGTCGAGATACCAATCATTGTCCTGAAGATGTTCAGGGGTGGCAATCATGGCGGAGGAACCACGAGGATTCTGCGAATGTTGATTCTGATTGGAGAATCTAGACCTGTTGGAACTTCCCGAAGATGAATTTTCAGATGAATTCGTAAGGCGTAAATCACTGTATCCCCTTTCCGCACGATAATAGCAAGTAGCAAGAACATGTCCCGTCTTACCACATAGTTGACAAACAGGTTTGTTTCCTCCACTCCATCGCCCACGACCACGGCCTCGGCCTCCTCTCTGAGAATTTTGCCCTCTATCGTGTTGAGTCGAGACATTCTGATTGAAGTTCTTCTGACTGTTCGAGGCAAAGTTGGCAGATGGTTGGTTGATGGATATAGAGGGTTTAACGGATTGGAGATATTCTTGACGATTTTCAAATGTAAGAAGTTGATTCTGAACAGTAGTACACCACGACATTTCCTTGTTCTGAATCACAACGACAAGAGGAGTGTATTCCTCATCTAGACCCGCAAGCACATATGAGATTAGGTCATTGTTGTCAATGGGGGATCCTGCCAGATACAGATTATCAGCAAATCCTTTCATCAAGTTTAGGTAATCCATCATTTTTAGGCTGCCCTTTCGTGTTAGTTGAAGCATCCTTCGAAAGTGGTCACGTTGGGACGACGCCCGAATACCATATAGGTCGTGAAGAGCAGACCAAAGTTCTAGGGAAGACTTACAGTTCATTACTTGAGTAGCTATTTCCACAGTCATGGAGTTGTAGAACCACCCCAAGAGAAGATTATCAGCTTGAACCCAAATATCGTACTCTGGGTTGTGAAAATTCAAACCCTCTGGTTCTTCTTCCGATGGCGGTATGGAGATCGTCATGCCGGGACACATATCTGAACCATCTAGATGACCCATTAACTTATAGTACCTGAGAATGGGTAGGGCAATGTTTTGCCACAGAAGGAAATTGTTCTTGTCAAGCTTAATTGAGGTGATTTGGGTTAGAATGGTTGCAAAAGTTGGACTGCCCACTGGTACACCTCCAGAGAGGATAGGAACAACACATGGAGGTCTCTGTGTGTACGCGGAGTCAGGCACTTTTGGTTGGGTCGAACGAGTAGTGGGGAGAGGAGTCACCATGGTTGCAGGCGAGTCGGAGATCGCTGTTTGAGAGGAGGCAGCCTGATCGGCGCTGGCCATTTCAAGCTCTGATACCAACAGAAGTTCCAGAAGCAATAGAGAAGAAAGAGTTTTTGGTTGAAAGAGATTCTTATTTTTCACACTTTACAAAAGGGATTTCAACACCCTTTAATACAGCCAAGAAAAGCAACGGATAAGAGCAAAATAAATGAATGAAATAATTGACAGGAAAGGCTACAGAGAACCAGTACACAAAGCCCAAATAATAAGGAAGAGAGTACACAATAATAAATAGAAATATCTTCAGCAGATTGTGAGTCATGTCATAACTATTAATAGGCAGATAATTCGTACATGAAATTATAAATTTCGTTATATATTATTACACGAAATTAACATCGAAAGAATTGGTGACTTAATAATTTAATTATTTGGTGAAAATCCAATTCAACGCCATAGTCATAGGATTGAGTACTAAAAATCTATATTTAAAAGTTGTTAATTTTAGTTTATTATTTTTTTAGTACAATTGTTAATTTTAATTATTGTTTAAGGTAAAAATGGAATTTTTTGTTTTAAAAAAATAATAACAACATTTATTTATTAATATATTTTCTTTTTGTCAATTCTTAGGAAAGAAATGCATATTTTATTTTGGAATAAAAGTTCATTAAAATAACATAACATGACACATGAGTTATGCAATAAGAAATTCAAACTCTCACTGAGTTGGTATTTTTCTTAAATAAATAAAATCATTTCAAAATCTTCAAAACCGTGTAGAATTCCATTAATGACCTAAACCCATTTGAAGGAAATCAAATTCCACCATCAACTACCCTACCTCCGCCTACCTCCATTGATGACCAAACATAACACCATTCCCATAAGCTACTAAAAAAAAGGAAAGAAAACTTTGTGTATCACATTTATTATTTTAACTTTATTAATTCTGCAACAATTTAAATGGAATGATTCGAATCCATGATCACTTGATCATTAGATATACAAATATATAATTCATCCCATTTATTTATTTGTTTGTTTTAATAGAAAAATATAGACAACTCAACTTTTATAAAAAATGCATATTATAATCAAATGAGTCAGTAACGCAACAATTTCATTATTTAGTTGTAGATCAAATTAATACCAGCCTCACGAATTCGATCATTAAAATCGGTATTTGTAATGCTTTCTCCCCACTTATACTAAAAGAAAATGCACATTATAACATTACAACCTCAATTAAAATAAAAACTAAAGTAGCACATTATAAATATAAATTCAAATCAAACGGTCAAATTAACAGATTGTTGTGTGCTGTTCTTTGATTTATTTTTTTTTTAATTTCATTCCATTAATATTGATCTATTTGTTGTTATCTGACATTCTGGCATCATTTATTCCTCCCTCTCATTTTAAATATTATAATTCCATTTTCTTCTCCAAAAATGGGACTTCCAACCTTTTAACCTTCATCCATGGCCAGTTTCTCAAACCCCATTTCTCCGCCGCCGGAGCTCCAATCGGACGGCGGTTTCAGCCTAGACTGCGAAGTAAGCCCCACTATTCTCTTATCCATCATCATCCTCGCCATAATCTTCTTCTTCGCCGGCCTCCTCCACCTCCTCCTCCGCCTCTTCCTCAGCCCCCAAACCAGAACAGAGCATGACGATTCCGCCGTCGACGGCGGCGCCTCCGCCTTCCAAGGCCAACTCCGGCAGCTCTTCCACCTCCACGACGCCGGCGTCGACCAAACCTTCATCGACGCCCTCCCTGTTTTTCCTTACAAAGCCATAATCGGCCCCAAATTATTAGACCCTTTCGATTGCTCTGTTTGTCTCTGTGAATTTCAGCCCGACGATAAGCTCCGATTGCTGACCCAATGCAGCCATGCTTTTCACATGGAGTGCATCGACACCTGGCTTTTGACCCACTCCACTTGTCCGCTCTGCCGGGCGAGCTTGATTTCTGATTTCGGGGTTCTTGAATCTGCGAGTAATAGTTCGAGAGGAATTGGGGAGATTCAGGCCGGTTCGCTTCTGGGTTTTATCGGAGATGGGTCGGATTCGGCGGAATCGAAACGAGACGACCCGACGGTGGTGGCGATCAAATTGGGGAAGTTTAAGAGCTTGGAGGGAAATGGAGAAGGGAGTAGCAACGTTAACGGGAATGTGGATTCGAGGAGGTGTTTTTCAATGGGGTCATTTGGGTATGTGATGGATGAGAATTCGTGTCTGCAAGTTCCGATGCCGGCGGGGAAGAAGAGGAATCGACAATTGGCGCCGGGGATTCGAGGCGTGATGTCGGAATGCGACTGCGAGTCGCGGCGGGAGTTTGATTTGGGGGAATTGAATAGCTCGAAGGTGGGCGGTGGCGGTGGCGGCGGGGCGGTGTCGGAGTTGGCGAGAAGGGCGTTTTCGTTTCATTTTCCGGGGAACCGGAACCGAGCCAGATCGGAAAATGGGATGGAGACGATGGATGAAGAGAATCAGAGGAGGAACAGTTTTGAATTTGAGGATCAGAATGGGGGGTCGTTTGTGAGAAGAACGTTACAGAGGTTGATGGGGAAGAGCACCAGCAATAGGATTGTTCATTCTTCTTTTACACCCAATGATCATCATTCTCATTCTTGATTTTTTTTTTTTTTTTTTTTTTTTTTTTTTTTTTTTTTTTTTTCCTTTTTAAAATTATTTAGATGCCAAATTCCATGTGTTTAAGGCAGAATTATATTTGGGAAATTCCTTGCTGATTTTTTTTTTTTTTTTAATATATATATTGGGCGAGAGGAAACCAACAACTATTAAAATAACATGAATCAACGTAGCCACGTGCCCCACTGACCCATTCGTATTCCTTCCTCATTTCATAGTATATTGAGTATGAAAATTGAAATTAGTATGTACCTTTGGCTTTAAACTTTTTCATTCAACTGAAATCACAACTTAAATAAATTTCCATCTTTTTAAAGATATGTGGTCAAGGTATAAGCTCTTTTTTATGGTGTTTTGAACTTATGCATAAATCTTTTGTGACTCTCGTTCATATATTTTTCATTGATTGATTAGTATTTTTTACTGCGTTCTTTAATTGTAGTTTTGAGGTGTTATACAAACCATTTTTTTCCGACTTTGGTTAATTTATTTTTTGAATGATTGATTAACTTCAATTAGTGCAACTTCTATCATGCACGTATAATTTTTAATAATGTAAAAAATAGTTTTTAATTAGTTTCACATGCAATTTACAATCAATATAGTTTTAATAAGTGTTACATATAATTTTCAATCGTGTAGCTTGTCTTCAATCATCAAAATATGAAATGAAAATTTAGAATATGCAAAAATAAAAAATAAACTCCCAAAGTTTTACTATGAATGGAATATTACTAAAAAGAATACTATAATTAAAATACACTATCCAAAAGTTGCCACAATGTAGTTAAGTTTAGGGTTGAATTTGATGAAATTGATAATTCAAGGTTAAAATTATTAGCCCAGTATTGGAGTAAATTCTTTTACTTCCAGTGATGCTCATATTAAGGTTTTTAATTTAATGAAGTACTATTATTTTTCTTCCCTAAAGTAGGTGGAGTATTCACATTATGAAGGACAAAAAAAAAAACCCAAATTTATTGGAATATTTTAATTCATTAAAACCATAGTTTTATTAAGTTGTTATTTTGAATTGAGAATATGGTCATTTGGAAAAGCAATAATTTAATAGGAAGGGTAGATGTTGTATTCAATTTTTCTTAGGCATTAATGTGTGTTATGGTTAAAGTGACCAATGGATAGCAGTTGTAATGGACAATTTCAGGTTTTATTAATCTCACCAAACTTTCTACAACACAATAAATAAAGGAATTTTTGTACGAATAGATCAAATTGAAAAAATATTTACAATATTAGGCAAAAAAGAAAAATATTTAACAATCATAGTCAAATATATGATATAAGTAATGATATAATTAATATTAATATCTTAATTATATTGTATAATGAGTATTACTAATATTATATATTTGACTATAAATATCAAATATTTTTCAAATTTATCTAAATATGTAATTATTTTGTGAAATTGAGCTATCCACCACAATTTCCCTTCGTTTATTGTGTACATCTAATAAAAGATTATGGTTGTGGGATATTAATTTGATTATTAATATTGCTATTACTGATAAGGTTTATGAAGATGAGACGTTTTTTATTTTCAATTCAAATGTTTTATTTTTGTTTTTTGTGAGAAACTCGTGCGCGCTAGTTTTTTTTTTTTTTTTTTTTTGAAAAGATAATGTTATCTAGTTTTAAGAGTAAGATTTATAATAAAAGGATTTACATCTATGTAGTTAAAGACTAAAAGTAAAGAAACTTGTATTCATTTTTGTTGGAACTAGAGGAAACTTGTATTCATATTTTTAGAAGTTGGTAAAGTTTTTATTCGTTTTGAATGAATATTTATCGATGTATTTTTTCCCTCTCACCGATGTGGGTATGGGAAAACATTTTTGCAATGAGTTATATGAAAAGAAAAAAAAAAACAATAAAGAAGAGAGGTTTAAAAGTATTAGGGTGTGTTTGAGTTCCGTTTATATATGTAAACGACTGAGTTGGTTATAATAATATAATCCATGTTTGTGTAGTATATAATAATAATCGAATATAAACTTTAATGATAAAAGATTAAATCGAGATAAAATTAAATCAAACAGAACGTAATTAATAAAATAAAATAAATAACTGATATGAAAGCTGAGGCTTGATTCACCGTCTCCTCCCAATGTGCTTAGAGATTGAATATATGACAACCTCCCAAGATACAACAACTTCGTCATCAATCCATAGCACACGGATTGAAGACAGACGATCTAAAAAACCGTGAATAACTCTATCATCAGAAAAAACTTTGAAGCAAATGTATGTTTCTTTTTGTTGTGTTTTCATTGTGTTTTAGAATGAAGAAGACATAGTGGTTTTATAGCCAAAAAACCAAGGGACGTTTCGAAATAATAATGGGTGGAAAGTGTAACATTTTCGGTTTCTAAATAATAATGGGAATAAAATTGTAACGTTTACAGTTTCAAAAGAAAATTGTAACGTTTACAACTTCAAAAGAAAATTGTAACGGTTACAGTTTCCAACAATCCCCCACATGAATGAAAATTTAAATTTCAAAACACTAACTTGATTTGGTGATAGATCTTCGTAAGATATCTGCATATGATAGGTGGACTACGCCTTGAACCTTCCCTTGTGAAAGTATATTTACTTTACTAACTGACCAGTAGACGTGATGTCCTTAAACTGTTCTACCGTTTGTGTAAATGATGATATACCCCACACAAATATCGCACTAACACGGTTTGTTTGGTTATCATGGTTATGTCCATTCTAGTCATGAACATCTCCTGGTTCTGCGAGATCTTTAGACAACTATGCCCCCAATAGTTTCCTTCGAAGCGACCCCACTTCTCTCTCACATAGGTGATTTGTGTTGTTCAGTTTACTGTTACACACATACAATCATTAAAAGCATATCTAGATTAATGTAGTTTATCCTTTCACACAAGTAATCTTTGTATATTAACATTTTTTCCCGTTTTTATCACTCTTTTCATCATAGGAATGGATTTGGAGTAAACCCCCACAGTGACAACGACAAGGTCCATGTAAGTAGGTTGTCAAATTGAACCTAGATCTTGGGATCTCCAGTCAACTAGGTAAGATTTTTCTTTTTACATAACGCATTTTAATCTCATGGGCTTTAGTCTCATTCCTTTTGATGTTTTATCAACTTGATCTCGATTCAAAGCTTTAGTAAGCGGATCCGCAATGTTATCTTTTGATCTCACAAAATCAGTAGAGATAACTCCAGATGAGATCAGTTGTCTAATAGTATTGTGTCGACGACGCATGTGTCTCGACTTACCGTTATACATCATGTTTTGTGTTCTTCTAATCGTTGCTTGATTATCAGAATATATACATATTGTGGGCACATGTTTATTTCATTCTGGAATATCCTCTAAAAAATTTCGAAGCCATTTAACTTCCTCTCCAATTTTATCCAAAGCTAGAAACTCATATTTCATAGTTGATCTGGTTATGATTGTTTGTCTCGAGGATTTCCAGGACACAGCTCCACATCCCAAGGTGAACACATATCCACTTGTGCATTTGGAATCTTGGATGTCAGAAATCCAACTAGCATCTGAGAATCCTTCTAAAGCCGCAGGATCTCTAGAATAGTGCAGTCCATAATCTCGAGTATATCGTAGATATCTTAGTACCCTTATGATCGAATTCTAGTGATCATTTCCAGGATTACTAGTAAATTTGCTTAAACTACTCACAGTGAAAGCAATATCAGGACGTGGGCAACTCATAAGGTACATTAGACTGCCTATGACTCTTGCATATTCAACTTGTTCAACACCTTCACCTTTGTTTTTAGTCAGGTGTTGACTCGGATCAATTGAAGTTCTGGCCTCACCGGAATCACCTTTGTTGAATTTCTCAAGAATCTTATCAACATAATGTTAGTGTTAATATAAGATCATCAGATAAACGTTTGATTTGGATACCCAAAATCACATCTGCTCTTCCCATATCTTTCATGTCAAATCTTGAGTTTAACATATCTTTGATACATTTTACCATTTCATCGGTACTACTAATTATGAGTATGTCATCAACATATAAACACATGATTACATAACCATTGTTTATAGTCTTGACATATACACATTTGTCACATTCGTTGATATTAAAACCATTTGTCAACATGACATTGTCAAACTTTTCATACCACTGTTTAGGTATTTGCTTAAGTCCATACAAAGACTTCACAGTTTACAGACTTTCTTTTCTTCTCCTAGAGCTACAAAACCAGCAGGTTGTTCCATGTAAATTTCTTCATCCAGTTCTCCATTAGGAAAATCTGTCTTAACCTCCATTTGATGTACTTCTAGATTTCGCATAGCAGCAATAACAAGTATCATTCTTATGGACGTTATTCTACTTACAGGAGAAAACGTGTCAAAGTAATCAAAGTCTTCCTTTCGTTTATAACCTTTTATAACCAATATGGCTTTGTACTTATCAATTATTCCATCGGTTTTCATTTTTCGTTTGAAAAATCATTTAGAATTTAGTGGTTTAATTCCCGGAGGTTTTGCATGATGAAATCAATTTCACTTTTAATGGCATCTTTCCATAAAGAGTGTTCCGTTGAGCGTATAGCTTCACTGTAAGTTTGAGATTCAGACTCTAGCATGTCGGTTAGAAAATCAGAACCATAAGTTTTTTCTACCCTTGCCCGTTTGCTCCGTCTAGGCTCTTCCCCCTCTGACTCATCATCTTGACTATTTTCTGCAGTAGTCTCTGATGCCTGGTTCGAAGAACTCGGCCTAGTTTCCCTTGTATTGCAAGGGAATATTGCTTCAAAGAATGTAGCATTCTTTGACTCCATTATCGTGTTCTTGTGTATATCAGGAATTTTTTAATGATCCACAAGGAACCGATATGCATTACTGTTCTTAGCATAACCAATAAAAATACAATCCACTGTTTTAGGACCTATTTTTACCTGCTTTGGTAAAAGACTTTTTACCTTAGCGAGATACCCCCACACTTTGAGGTAATTGTAAGAATGTTTTCTTCCCTTTCACAACTCATACGATGTTTTTTCTTCATCCTTGCGGGGAACCTTATTTAAAAGGTAATTGGCTGATAGAACAGCTTCCCCCCCCCCCCCCCATGTTCTGTGATAACCCAGAAAGAGGATTGTAAAAATTGTTGAAACAAAATTACAATCTTATCATCCAATAATTGATAATCTGTTAAACATCTGGAATTTAGTCGCAATTAAATCCAGAGACAAATATCAAACACTATTCTGTTAAACGTCAAGAAATTTAGCAAAGCTAAAAACAAGAACAGAATATCAAATATATATATTTAAATAAAATCAATTGATTAAAATTTCATGCAAAGAATATCAATTTATTTGCTAAATTGAAATTTAAACGATTTATAAATAAACTCTCACAGAATTATTTCATGCACATAATATCAATTTATTTGTTAAATTGAAATTTAAACGATTTGTAAATAAACTTCAACACAATTCTGTAAAATTAATTTTAATTTTAATTTTAATTTTATATGTTTACGTACAAATTTATTTTAGAAATTAACAGCAAATATGATTTGAATTTTAAATCAATAAACATTTAATCAAAACGAATGCTAAAAACAAAAAATCAAGTTTAAGATTGTAGTATATAATAGCAATCGAATATAAACTTAATGATAAAAGATTAAATCGAAATAAAATTAAATCAAACAGAACGTAATTGATAAAATAAAAGAAATAACTAATAAGAAAGCTGAGGCATGTAGTCAGTTTCCTTGAAGTTGATTCACCGTCTCCTCCCAATGTGCTTAGAGAATGAATAGATAACAATCTCCCAGGATGCAACACCTTCGTCTTCAATCCATAGCACAAGGATTGAAGACAGGTGATACGCGTGATGTTACACCTTAAATGTTTATAAAGTTATGCGATGTGCATAACATTCAACAGACAACATGCAAGTATACATGGTCGTTCGTGATCAAGTGATAAGTAAAGTCATCTCCACAGGGACTGG
>JBBMEF010000021.1:6562553-6576385 GCA_037832685.1 Sicyos baderoa | reverse complement strand
GGAGTACATTATTGATAGAGTCTATCAGTCACTATTGATGGAGTCTATCAGACACTATTGATGGAGTCTATCAATCTCATTTTGATAGATTTGCAAATATTTTCAAAAAGTTGCTATTTACTCAATTTTTTTATTTTATTGTAATATACATGCATATTCCCCATATAAAAAGTTAATATGTATATATATTAACATTTTTTTTTAAAAGAAAAATAATTTAGCCGAACTTTTTTTATTTTTTCAGATAAAGTACTTTAGGGGTAGATTAAATTCTTAGAAGATTAGGACTAAAAGAAATTCAATTATGAAAGTTTAGAAAAGATAAAAGTTCATATAACTATTTTAGAGCAAAACGTTTGTCTAAATAAATTTGGATAACTAATTTTGAAATATTATGGGAATATTGGAGAAACTACTTATGAAGTATGGGGTTTGTAATAATTATATCTTTAAAATTTTAATTTGATCGATGATCACCTTTAAAGTTTGATAAGTGTTGCAGTAAAGCTGATCTTTAAGCTAAATTTAAATCGATTATTTAAATAAAAGAATTGAAAGAGAATATTTGCAGGAGGATGGAGAAGCAGCTTGGCTGTAGGAGAGAGTAGAAAAAGATGGATAAAGACAACTTTTATTTCCAATTTTCTCACTCAAATTTAGTTTAACAGGTTTTATTGCCACATTTATCAAATTTCAAACGTAGTAATGGATCAAATTGAAACTTGGATGTAATTATTGCAAACCCATATTTTCGGGGGTAGTTTCAACAATTTTCTCAAATATTATTCTTTCATTTCGAAATTTTTTGGCTTTTTTCTAAAATAAAAAGAAGTTTTATTTCTTCCAAATACATAATTTACCGATGAAAATGAACAATAAATCCGCATAACGGAGTGATTTCGATTCGATTTTTGTAGATTTTATATCAAATCGATAATCAAACCAATATCTTACATTCTCAAAAAATAGATACCAAATGTTCAATAAAGTATAGAATTAATAATTTGATTTAATTTTATTGGTTTTTTAAAACGATATATAATATATATATATATATATATATTTCGGTTCGATTCGATTCGATTTTTATTGGTTTTTTTAAACGAAAATCAAAACCAATCCAATATTTTTGATTTTTTTTAAATTACAAATCAATATGTCAAATTTTGTGCTAAAAAATCAATCCAATCCATTGAATTGGATTGATTTGATTCGATTTTTTGATTTTTTGTTGCATCCGTAAGCGCTCTAAGTAGTCATGTTTAACTATAATATTTAGCAAAAAAATTTTATTCAACAAAATTCGGAAAGGTAGAAAGGAGATTCAAATCTATCATTTAAATTACTAAATTGTTTAAGACTTTATTAAAAAAAATGTTCTATAGAAAAATTGCACTAAATAGGCTTTTCTTGCAAAATAATAGTAAATTTAGGTAAATTTTAAAATATTTGATTCATAATCATTAAATGTACATAATGTTACGGATGGGCGAGTTGTGGAGGACAATAAATACCATGATCTATAAATATATGTACACACTAATGAAATTAAATACAATGAGTTGTATAGCCTACTCAAAGTTTTCAAATAAGTAAATATTTTTAACTTTAATCCAGAAAAGCATAGGCCTTTTATTTTCTCTTCCAATAACGAAAAGCATAGGCCTTTGAATTCAAAAAAATAAAGAAAAAGCATAGGCCTTTTAATGCGTGCCTTTTTGTGCCGGTTTGTTTGGTGACCTTTCTATTTTGACTTTTGTAATGCAATGATGCTAGATGGTGTTTTTTTTTTTTTTTTTTGAATTATTTTACAATAATGTTTGTTATGACAACGACAATCATCAATCGATTCGGAGACGTAAAACAAAGTAATACGAAAACGTAAAAGAGGAGAAGAGCAGAAATCAACACAGTAATTTACATGGTTCACTAACGTTGTGTTAGCTAATCCACGGGCGGGGAGGGAGAACAATTTATTCAAAAAGGAGCGACGGAATACAGAGTACATAGTTTACACAAAGAAAACTAATGAATGTCATTAAACGACTATGGTTTAATTTCGGACTTATATATGCGCCCTCATTAAACCCTAATTACAGAATACGTAAACTAATCAGATGCGGATGTAGATGTGGACGTGTAACGCGACTGCATTCACACGACAAAATGCAGAATGCGAAAAACCGATAGCAGTACACCAGTATGCTCATCTTTTTTTTCTTTTCCTTTTTTCTTGGAAATCTCGTTCTCGATAATACAAATATTATCATCTCAAAATACCATTTTTATGTATCAACACATTCAAAATTTACTAAAATCTTGCCATCATTGCTCAAATTAATAAATAGAAAGTGTTTACTTCAAAATATTGTTGATCATAAATATCTTTCTTGAAAAAGAAAAAACTTTTCAAATTATCACTTACTATAAACTTAATGAATAATAATATAAATAACTCATGTCAAATACGCATCTAGCTGATGGAGATTTCTCAAACTTCATTAAGAACTAGCTAGCAAGGCTAACTAGCTAACAATTAATTTGCATATAATAGTCGGCAAAACTCTTTTGATTCAAATCAGGTATGGTATCAATTGAGAGAAAGGTTGTGCTAAAAGGAGTAGAGATCATCATAAATGATCCAGTAACCAAGAGATTAAAAATTTGAATTTGCCATCTCTACTATGGTTGAATTTATTAAAAATGAGAGAAAAGTTGTAGCGCTTCTCTTCTAAAAGCATTTATGTACGCTGCAAAATTTTTATTGGGAGCTCTAACATAGAAGTGTAAAGAAAGTAATTATCAAACTATTCACAACATCTAAGTGTTAGTTCACAACATAGCTAAAATTAGTGTGAGCAGCTTGGTTTCGAGTGACAACATGATCAGTATTCATCATCATCTTTATGTGAAATTCTAAACACTTACCTTAGTAAAAAATAACTAAATTAATCATTTGTGTAAATATCAAATCTTTCCATAGATAAAAACCTAATGACAACATGATCAATATTTATCATCATTTTTATGTGAAATTCTAAACATTTATCTTAGTCGAAAAATAACTAAATTGATCCAAATATCAAATCTTTCAATAGGTAAAAACAATATGTGAATGAATATTCCAATTCCAATATAAAGAAAAGCATCATTATGATAGTCATCGAGAAAGAAAACTTTGAAGAAAAGAAACATGACTTTAAAGGAAAGGGAAAAAATAACAAACATACAAAATTATGAAGACATACAAAAAAAGATAGTGTTTGTGTGTGTGTTTTTTAAGGTTACCCTCCTAGGAGTTGTTGAGGGAGCACTCAAGGGGGAAACCTTGAGGGAATCTCTTTGAGTCTTGACAATAATTATAGATCATGTAGTTATCTTGTGCCCATTTCATTTGGCCTTTCTTTGCAAAATCATAATCAAAATTTCCCCATAGCCATGAATTTGAATTGGGAGTGCAATAAGAGTATCCATTGGACAAAAAACAGCCATCTTGAGTGAAGTTTTGGTAGTAAGCTTTGAATGGGGCTTGGGTCCAATCTGTCTTCTCAAGCCCACCTCTTGTGGCCCAATTATCAGCATCCCATAGACTTGAATATAATCTCATTGCTTGATATTGAGGGAAGGGGATTCCTTTGTCTTGCAAGTTCTTGAATTCTCTTATGGGAATGCCATCAACATAGAATCTACAATGCAAAATAAATAGGTTTGAACTAATAATTCATGCATTGATCTTGAAAAATTAAGTAATGATGGGTTCAATTCATAATGATCACTTACATGAAATTAATTTCATATAATTTTTTTTTGACATTTATATGTTGTAAGGCCAGACAATATATTTCATGACAATAATCGAAAGTGCGACCAGACAATCACGAAAATCAAAAAATGATAAGCTTATGACCATGTCTTGTGATGAATAATAATGAATACTTACACAATGTGTTGATGATTCCAAAAAATGGAGTAGGTGTGAAAATTAGCAGTTGGGTCAAACCAGAGGTAGAATTGCATCTCTCTGTTGCCAACTCCTTGGCTAAACACATTGGTGTGGAGGATGTAAGGATTTCCACTTGTGTTTCCCAAGAATTCAAAGTCTATCTCATCATGCTGATCACCTTTTGAAGATAGCTGAAATTACACATCCCAAAACCATGTCAACTAATTATTTATGCTACTTTACAAAATTATCTAAAACCTTGGTTTAATTAATATGATTATTCAAACATACATGAAATGGGTAGCTAGCTAATTACTAGGGTTTAAGGGTTCATAACTTGATAAACTATTATTTTCTCCTCTTTTCCTTTTTTTAATTAAAATATCTACTTTTTAGATTTGTTGTATTTTAGTTTACTTTTGGATTTTTTTTAACTAAGAAAGTCATTCAAAGATTTGGAAAGAGTTCAAAATTTGCATTAAAACATTATTAATATTATTTTTTTAAAATGCGATTTTAGTCTATGTCTACTTTTGAATTTGTTTTATATTTTAATTTTAGTCTTATACTTTAAAAACTTAAAATTAGTTCATATGATAAAGTTGAATAATTTTACATTTCTTTTTTATTACTAATTTTAAATTTCTCGTTTGTTATGTCCGTTCAAATATTCGTGGATATCGATATTTTAGCTAGATTTATCCCGACATCACATTTCTACAAATAGGGTTTGATGGAAATTACTTACAAAGAATGTAGTAACAGTGCCGGCTGAGTTTCCAGAGACAAGCTTGATTTGCATTTCGAGCTTCGCAAATAAGTATTCACTATTCGATTCAAACCCCGAGCCCGAGCTCCTATCTAAGGAGAGAATTAGAAGCTCATTATTGTTAATCATCTCACCTCGCCCATCTCCCCAACTGATGTTGATGGATTTTGACAAGTCATTGGCAAACGTACAATGCAATGAACAAAACAAAACATGAATGAGTAGAAACCGCACAAAAATATTAGACGACGACTTCGAACAAGAAGAAGAAAATTCATGCTTCATAGTTTTAGGGGAAAGCTTTGAACTATAGGAGAAATGATGAAATTAAGAATGGAATTTATATTAGAATTTGAAGATAGGAAAAAAAGGTTTTGAGTTTTAAATTAGAGAATGGATGAATTTGTTCATTCCAAAATGAGCATTTTGACTTTTAAAGGCTATCTTAAAATCTCCATTATAGGAATACATTGCTGTATTCCAGTTTGGTTCGACGTGACAACCACACAATTTGGAAATTAGATGCATTGGCTCACGGCTGCACTCATTGGACGGCAATGTCTTCTTTTTATTGGTCATACATTCATATTATAAATCTAATATACGAAAGGTTAAATTGCAATTTTTTTTTAGAATTTGAATTTACGTATAGTTAGTCTTATTTCTATAGTTTTATTATTTGAGAATTTGAACATTGGTCTAGAGAATTAAGTTCCATATCTAGTTGAACTAAAAAATTATTATTGCATTATGGCTTGAACGAGTCTTTTACTCTACGATGAGTAGTCGGGGGTGCGGGGGCAGCGCCCCCAACGGGGGCAAATTTTGTAATTATGCATTATGTAATTAGTTTTTAATTAGAGCACATATATAAGCTCAATTAAAACTCTAGCCGTTTTTTCATGACATGTCTCTGTAAATCGCCTCTCTGAATAAAATTGATTCTCCCTCTCCGCCCGTGGACTAGCCAACACAATGTTGGTGAACCACGTAAATCTGTGTGTCTTTTCTGTTCTTCTCTTCTCTTTTACGTTTATTTATCTTCGATTATCGATTGTTTGGTTTCCGTACCATAACATATTATAGAGTAATTCAAATACTTAAAGATTTTGTTCTCGTTTCATAACCATTTTATTTTTTATTTTTTATTTTTGAAATTTAAATCTATAATAAATATTTTATTATATATTTTTCTTACTTACATATCTACATCTTACGTATATTATTAGAAATTAAATCAAAATTTGAAAACAAAAAAAAAAGTAACTTCTAAAAGTTTGTTTTAGTTTTAAATTCACTTACTTTCTTAAGAAAATATTGAAACATTATAGGAAAGATAGAATTCATTGTATGAAAATTGAATAAGAATAGACTTAAATTTAAAAATTCAAATGATTATCTGACGGAGGAGGAGGATTATAAATACCGTCAAATGATTATCTAACGAAGGAGGAGGATTATAAATACCGATTCCAAAGATCGAACTCGTGACCGTGGAGTAGAAATAAATTAACATCAAATTAGATTATGATTAATTGCACCACCAACCCATTATTCTATGAGAGGTTGATTGCAGATAAGTGTGAATTTGGTGGTGTAAATGAAAAGTAAGGGCATAAAATTTTTTAAGTGAAAAAGAAACGTTTTGGAGATGTATAGATTTATTGAATTCTTTTTTAATATTTGAATGGAACAGTTTATATAGTACAATGTATAAATAGATATAAATATGTCATTTCAAAGATGTTTGGATGAGTAATTGCGTGAGTTGTTGCATAAGAGGTTAGAAATAAAAGGTTATTTTGAATGGTTTTGAAAGACGAGTGGCAGATAATAGTCCATTTGGATGTTATTGTTTGTAAAGAGATTATCGATAATAGTTCGTTTGGATGTGATTGTTGATAAATGTGTTGCAATATTAATAAGTCGTTGATGTGGTTTTTTTTTTTGAAGAGTTGCCGACAATAACTCGTTTGGATGTAATTGTTTGTAGAAGTATTACATATAATCACTAATTTGGATGTGGTTGTTTGGAGATGAGTTGTATGTAGAATTTTTTTTAAATGGACATTTTTATAATATAATTAGTGTATCATTTGTATATAATTTCTCATTTTTATTAATATTGGTCACTTTCTCTCTTATAGTTATTTTGGTTTAGATTTTTTTTATATCTAACATATTTAAATAATGTTCAAACTTTATAATTTGCAAACGTATTTAGTTATGTGAATAATTGTTCTATCTACTTATTGGGTTATTTCCTTGGTATTGGATTATTATTGATTAAAATATTATTGTGATCATTTATTCTTCTATATTTAGTCATTGTACTTTTAAACGTTTTAGTCCATGTAGATTGATATATATAATAATTAGTTTGAAGAAATTAAACTTAATAATAAATAAAAACTTGGTCAATCTAAAGTTACAAATTAGTTAACCAGAAATTAAAAAAAAAAAAAAAAAAAAGTGACATGACATAAAAAAAAGTGGTGTGAATCTAAAAAGTCTGTCAAATTAAAGTTATAATATGATATGTCGAAGAAATTATAAAAAGATGATATGTCATAGGGCGTGACAGAAAAAACATAGACTCTAACTAATAAAATACAATCAAACTATATAACAAAACCTTATTTTAATATTTAGTGCAAATTATGTATTTATAGAGAATAAAAAATCGTACATATTAAACTTTTATTTTATCTAAGAACTTAATAAAATTATTAGTCAAATATCAAATTATATTAATAATAGGTGGACACAAAATATTATCGGCAACAATACAATGTTTCTCGAATAAACTATAATTCAAGATCATTAAATATTTTAATTAAAAAAAAAGATCATTAAATATTTTAAGATTTAATGAAGAGTTTTGCATTGGAGATTAGAAATGAACAATTATTTTGAGTGATGTTTGATATGAGGGGTTACAAAGTAAAATAATTTGTATTTGGATGTGTTTGTGTTTGTTTGAAGAAAGATTGTACAACTCATTTATTATAACTCTTTAAATATGACAAACAAACACATCCATTCAAGTACAATTAAGCGGATAAGACATTGAACACCATTGCAAAGTTTGATGGTTTGATATTTATGTTGAAATATGCTTTAAACTGTTTAATGTCCTACGATTACTTAGTCGAGGGTCTTGCTGTCTAATCATTAAGTTGGGGTTCTTATATATAATAGGGTTTAATGACAATGCACTATATAAACTCGAATTAATCGCTAGCGTATACGATTAACATTCTTTATTTTTGTCGTCTCCTTGATCAAAGAAATTCTAATTCTCTATTTGTGGAGTAGTTTACACACCGTTAGTGAATAAAGTAAATTTTGTGTTATTCTCTTTTTACATTTTCTTGTATTTTGGATTAATCGTTGATTGTCTTTTTCATAACACTTCATTATGGGATTGTTGAATTCGCGAAAAAAGAAAAAATATTGACATGATTAACCCTCAATGTTTAAAAATAATTTATAATTTTTTTGGAACAGGATACATATATGTATGGAACATACTAAGTTACAAAAGGGAGAGAGAGAGAAAGGCTCCCTAATTTAAAGTTCATCATAATCTTTTATACGAGTGAAAAAGAAATACGAGTTTTCAAATGACTCGATTTCGTGGATTTGCATAGTTCAAAACCTTGGAATGGAATTAAATTTTCTGGAATCAAATCCACATTTCTTATATTTACCAAACAATAGTCTGCAAACTCCAAATTTGAGACGACAAACTAAACAAGGCGTAAATAAAGTTGAACTTTTTGCAACACGCGACATGAGATAATGAATCCTCAAAAAGAGTTTTCGCTGGTATGAAGGAGTCAAAATGAAGGTGAACCTAAAATTCTCACCAAAGAGATTGTTCCAAAGAATGGTTGGTGCATTGTTGAGCAATGTAGAGACCCTTGTTAATAATCTATTTATTATAAAAATAAAGTAATCTATATTTTAACCAAGTTACAAGAAAGCTCTCCAATATTATAGTATTATGTGTTTAATTACTAAAGAAATATTGGTTAATTTAACACAAGGTTTGAAATAAAGTATACATCATTAAGCATTTTTCAAATGGATAAGTATCATCACAACCATACTAATCAAAATTATATATAATCCTACTTTAAAGTATGTTAATATAGGAATAAGATTAATTGTAGGTATAATTGTCAAATATGTCTTCATTCTTTCTATGTATTACCATGCTTCAGGAAGTGGTGTTCCAAAGTATCTGAATCCTAATAATCTAAAAAAGAATATATATTCATGAACAAATATTGAACTTTTTTATTTGCTCCTATAAAAAACTATTCATAAAAGAAATATATTATAAACATTTTTGTGCTGTCTCGTTGACTTATAAATCGCAGATTTTATATTTTAAAAGTTCGAGTTGGATCTATTAAGGCGTGTCAGGCACCTCTTTATATGTACGTGTTATTGGTACTTTTTTTAGGGAATTCGTGTACGTAAAATTTTAGAAAATTTATTAGAGGAGATTGTGACGCGTATGAAAAAAAAAAATTAATTTGAAAGAATCATATTGCAGTGGAGTTATTGAATTGGTTCTTCAAACTTGAGAAATAATTGGTTAAATTTTGACTATTTATTATGTTTGTAATTTTGAGAAATAATTATTTAAAAAATAATAAAAATAATAGTGTGAGAATATGGGGATCTACCTCAAAATTAATTGTTTCCCCAATGTAGGATATTTATGAGATCCTAACATGCTCCTTCAAGCATACTTCTTCAAGATGGTGCCTATTTTGGTGAGTTAGAATACGGGGATCCACTTCAAAACCAATTGGCAATAAGGGGAGTAACTCATATCTCTATTATATTGATGTTGGACTCTCCCAATTTTCAATGTGTGATATTTATGAGATCCTAACAAATAGAAAATCAAGATTTGCCTACAATAGAAGATGCATGCTGCCATGCAATTATTTCTCTTAAAATTTTAGGGTAAAAAAACTCACTTTTGAACAAAGGAGTTTATTTTTCACCAATAAAAATAATGATATCAAAGAAATCATGAATTTAAATTTTTTAATTATCGTTGAACTAAACAAAAAAAAGAAAAACTTATTTCTCACCTGATAATGCGGAGTCTGCTCGCAAAATGATAAGGGCGTTTTATTGAGTAGACTTATTGCTATTGTTGATTGGACCAAATTTGACCCACTTTTATGTATTTATGTTTCGTTAGTTTGATTTTTTTTTTTTAATGTTAAAGATGTTGTTGAAGATAAAGGGCATGTTTGGTGGAGTGATTAACTTAATTCGCATTAAGTTAAGCCCCCTGACATCCTTTGGTGGAGGCGTTAGGTAAAGCCGAATTTCAATTTCATTAAACTCAGATTTTGAACAGTGACTACCGTTGAAATCCGAGTGATTTTTCGTCTCTTTCACTCGTATTAACTCTCTCTCTTCTTCTCTCTTCCTCAGTGTGTTTTTCATTTTTTGTTTTTGATTCCTCTTCCGATTCAAGTTTGTAATGGTTATTTAGTTTTCATATTCATCATCTACGTCATTCTATGAGTTTTTTGACATCTAATTTTCCTAAGTTTATTGAGTTTTGATTAGATTCTCGTCTCCTTCGTTCTAATATTTCTTTTGCGTGATTTTTCACAGATCGGTCTCCTTTGTTGTCGAATCCTTCAAATCTAGCTGCTGTTAGAGCTCCATTGAGTCTACATGTGTAGAAATCGTCCTTCGTTTGGGCGTAAACGAGGTAGAAATCAGCTAAGCATCAATGGCCGTTTCGTTTTCTCTGCTTCAAACTTAGTAGTCGACAGGTGAAAAATAAAGTGAAAATTTGGGCATCTGAAAAGCGGAAGACTATAAATTAAAATTCGGGGAGTTTGATAAATTGCTAAAAACATTGAATGTTGGAGATGGTTGAGTGGGGTGTCCTGATTTTCCTTTGATTTTAATTTTGATTGTTGTAGAAGGGAGGATGAGAAAGAAATGGGCCTTTGCGATTTGGAACAAACAAAAAAACGGATTGTGGAACAGAGAAGGAAGGGAAGGAAGGGAGGAAGAAGAAAACCCTTTACTACATTTTTCTCCAAGTTAATTGACACCTACTCACTAGTGGAAGAATTTTTGCCTTTCGCTGCCAAGTGGGGT
Source organism: Sicyos baderoa (assembly GCA_037832685.1). NCBI lineage: Eukaryota > Viridiplantae > Streptophyta > Magnoliopsida > Cucurbitales > Cucurbitaceae > Sicyos > Sicyos baderoa. The sequence continues at coordinate 6,565,520 of JBBMEF010000021.1, read as the reverse complement.
GTTATTTATTTTAGGGGTTTTTGCTAGACCAAATTGATAAAATATTTACAAAGGTAAATTTGAAAAAATTTAGCAACCATAATCATATATGGTATAAAATAATACTGTTTATACTAAATAATTAATAGATAATAAGTTTTTTATTTATAAGAATATTTGTTGGCATATAATTAATGTATTTATTTTTTAAGATTCATTACTCTTTTCATTCTAGATATAAACTAAAAGTGAGACTAAAACTAAAAAATAAGCTTATTGTCATGTGTATAATATCTCTACCTTGTAATTTTAAGCTTATACCAACCTTGTATTAAAATAATAAAACTAAAATTATTTTGATATAATTTAGATGTTTCCTAAATTTGTTGAATGGTATAAATGTAGATATTGAATTAAAATTGAAATTATATATCTATATATATATATATGTTTTGTTGTTCCTATTTCAAATTAATGTAATTTTGTCATTTATCTATTGTTAAGGAAAAGAAAATTGAAGAGTATATATTTAAACAAAATGCATGAAAAATGATAAATAAAAACTCATGTTAAGTTAATCCTTGCACCAAACAACAGTCAACTTAACTTAATCCAGTTTAAATTAATCCCTGCACCAAACACAGATTAACTTAATACCCAGCTTAACTTAATACTGATTAACTTAATCCTAATCTCTGCACCAAACACGACCAAAGGGTATCATTTATTGAGAAAGAAAGAGCTTAAAAAGTGGGAGATTTTCTATGTACCTTATACGAGCCATTAAAGTTAACTAATGGACTATAAAAATTTGTGTTTCCTTGAAATTAATTCAAAACCCTCTTTGACAACTTGAGTTACTCCATGATGGTTTAGAGATTTAGGTTGAGAATGAAATTTTTTTTTTTTTTTTTGATATTCGTGACTGTCTATGTTAGCTTTTGCGCACCTCGACTAATGTCATGAGACATACCGTCTGACTCTACAATATTTGGATACCAATGAAAGTCGTTGGAAAGAAATTTCTAGGTAGGTGGCCACCATAGATTGAACTCATCACTTTATACACCTCAAGACCCTCTTTGACCAATTGAATCACTTTCATGATGGTTGAAAATGAATAATTCTGAATTTGTGCTGAATGTTTAAGTCTTTGGCATCTGAGCTTGAACTAATTATTTTTTTTTGGCATGTTTAAATCATACATGTTTATTTTTCTTTCAAAAGCTTGAATCTTTCTTGATATTATTGAATGTCATGAAGTGGCACAATTAGTCAAAGAAAGTCTTGATCAGATATTATGAGTACTCATCATATTTTACAAGATCAACCTGTGTGTTATTAGATTAGTTAGCCATTTTTTTGTGGTAATCCAATTCAACACCACGGTTATGGGTACGATCTTTGAAATCGACATTTGACTCTCATATTATTTAAGAGTAATTGTGTCTTCGATTTAAGGTTTGTTGGTCCACCTCCTCCAATTATATCAAAAAAAAAAAAAAAAAAAGCTTAGCTAGCCACTTTGAACTTCCCTTTCTCTTCTTAATTACAGCACAACATATATACATATTTTTGCGGAGTATTTTGTGAAATATCTTTGAATTGTTATGTTTTCTCCAATGTTCTTAGTATAAGTATGAATTATGGGATAAATTTTATCTTTAGTAATGAATTTTGTGTTTGTTATCTGATATTGCTATCATGCAAGATTAACTTCTTAGGTCTTGATATAAAATACCTAATTTTTTCTCATATTCTACCTTGTTCCTCAATTCCATTACAACACTTCTTATGATGTCCCAAGCTATATGTTTAAATTTTGAGGGCGTTTTAGTAATAAATCTTTTCTTTTTAAAAACTATACCGCCTCTTCCATAATTATTAATTGAAAGGAGTTCTTGTAATTTTGTTGTATGCTCCTTGCCTATGTCAATATACTTTTCCAAAAAAATATGTTTAAATTATGAGAGTAAAAATATGTACAAGAATTCTCACCTCGAAGCATTTGATTTTTTCTTTTTTCGATTGAAATTTGGGGGTCAAATACCCACATGAAGCTTTGATACCATATTAGAGAATAATGGAGTTCCACCTCAAAATCAATTGACAATGAGGGGAGTAACTTATATCTCTTATAAACATATCAGTATATACAAAATACAATCTATTGTATAAAAGTTTAGTTGGATAATTGGTTAGAATAGTTTTAATATTGTTGAATTTGTTTTGCTGATGTAATCTGCTGTTATTAGCATCTGCTGTTATTAGCATCCTATTTAAAGAGGATTATTAATAAAACAAAATATCTCTTCCTCTCTAATTAGATATGGTATCAGAGCACCAATAGGAAGACTCCCGCAAAAATCTCTCTCTCTCTTTTCCGTTTTTCGTCTTCGTCAATGGCGAGCACAGAAGAGATTTCAAGCGACGCAACAAAGGATCTTGCAGCAATGGATCTTGATTCGAATTTCAGTCCCTATTACATGCATTCCACCTATGGAGCAACCTCTATTTTGGTTACTCAACCTCTTCTTGGAGCCGAAAATTACAATTCCTGGTGCAAAGCGATCAAAATTGCCCTATCTGGCAAGAACAAAGATGGATTTCTCACTGGAGATATCAAGAAACCAGAGAAAGGTAAATTGAGTGTTGCCTGGAAATGCAACAATGATATGATTGCGTCCTGGTTGATAAATTCCGTCTCTAAGAACATAGCTGCGAGCATCGTCTACTCGGGATCTGTCAAAGAAGTTTGGGATGAATTAACAGAGCGTTTCAAAGGCAGTAATGGTCCAAGAATTTATCAGTTGCGCAAGGAATTGATCACTACAATTCAAGGAAATTCATCTGTTGAAGAATATTTCACTAAATTGAAGACTATATGGCAAGAACTATGTGAATTCCGTCTAACTGAAGAATGTACTTGCAGTGCTCGAAAGGCTCTCAACACACATCTGATGACTGAATATACGATGATATTTTTAA
>JBBMEF010000021.1:6544735-6562453 GCA_037832685.1 Sicyos baderoa | reverse complement strand
GGTGGCGTGGGTGGGAGAGGCGCGACCTAAAAAAAAGGGTCGTCGCGTGTCTCCCACCCACGCGACGACCCTATTTTACAATTTCTTTGCAAGTTTGACACATTTTTGCCATTTCTTAGGATTTCTGACCCCAGATTGCAAAAAATCCGCCTGCCTTCTTTCACCACCAAAAACCAACCCTTCCCTCCCCAACTTTGAAAGGTTTTTGTTACATATGGATCCTCTAACTTACCCTATTTTACTTTCTTTTCAAAGTTGCCTATTGAATATATAATCCAATTATGATTAATTCTCGGATTGATCAAATTTTTGCTGGTTGGACCCAACCATACATATATAAGATTAATTAATAAGATAAATTTTAAATACGTTGATAAGAAACATATATTAATTTGATAAATTCTTCGTTTATGGACAAAAAACATATGTATTAATTAAGATAGGTAACATATATCTAAATAGAGTATCATAGTGTTAACACAATCTAAGAACTCAATTTAATTCAACCAAAAAATATAGGTCAAGGATATCCAAAAAGAAAAAAAAAATCAACCAAAAAATTTATGGAGTAATTCAAGTAGTGAAAGAGAATCTTGGAATACTTAAAGTGATGCTTTTAATCTTTGATAAACCACCTACTTAATAACTAATTTCCTATAACATTTTTTAATATCCAAATATTTTAAAGTCACACAATATATCTCGTGACATTATTCAAAGTACGTGCAAGTTGATCTCAATGTTATTTCAAGGTGCGTGGTTGGAAATTGTTTTCTCATTTGAAATCATGATCTCAAACACGCATTGCATGTACACGTACGTGCTGAAAGACTGTATCATGGTATTCAGAAGAGTGTGGAGTGTGCACACTAAAATTGTGTGGGAGATTGTGTGTATGAATTCTTTACAAATGGATGTTTTTCTAATTCTTCAAACTTTATTATAATAAGGAAAAGTCTTCATTGCTAATTGGTTTTGAGGTGGAATTTCATATTCTCTAATACTAGTTTGATATTGTCGTTTGACTAGATCGAATCGGTTCAATAGACTTAGTTTGGTTTAAGTTTGAACCATTGATCCAGTTCGATTCCCAAACCTTTTCTTTCGATCATACCGAACCCAATGCTCTTTAGAAATACCGAGCCCGATGCTCCTTAACATTTCCTTCCAACTTTCTTTCTTTTTTTTTGCATTGTTGTCTACTAGTTGATTCGTGATGCTTAGAGAAATCTACTAGTTGGTTGACAAAGATACGAGTGTGGTTAAAGATGTTGTGATTTGGTGGCAGGAAAGAAATTGACCTCTTATGGTTAGAGAGATTGACAATAAATTACCCTTTCAAGGACTATTGAAATAACTTTATGTTAGAGATTATGAGAGAATTTATGTATGTTTAGGTGGAGTCCTATTTCTCCATATCAGTTAAGACTATGACACGTAAGTATGGTTTTTCTAAGAGAGCAATTTGGGTGCACCCCGGATAGCACCTCCATCGTGATACTTTTCATTTCGAGCTACACATCTTCTTTTTTCTAATTGCCTCGATCTTGTAGCGGGTTCGTTCATTTTAAGTGATCAAGCTCCAATCTATGGAGACATATTAGTTTGTAAACCATTTTATGGGAATTTTAGGGTGTATTGGACTTTAGTTGGTTAATGAATACTATTTAATTTCAAAGAATCAAAATAATTATATATCGCTTTTTTCAACACTACATTAAAAAAATAATAATGATAAATAAAAATTTGGGAGACACAAATCATAATCTATAGTTAAGAAAAAAAAAAGTATAATCATAATCTATGATTTCTAATACATTCAAACCAAAGAAATAAAAGGTGGATGTTTAGGCATGCATACCCTAACATATTTAAAAGAAATTTCAAACGGAAGAATTAACATTCAATTAAACTATAATCCATTCAAGAATTTGTGTTAATTTGTTTGATCGAATGTATATCGATTCAACTTGCTATCACATCGATTAATAATGTACCTTCTAAATAAGATTTGTAGGGCATGTTTGGGGGAGGGGAGAAAGTGTGGAGTCGGGATGACTTGGCTTCAATCTTATGTTTGTCCAATGAACTTCCATATGTCCTCCAACTTTTACCTAACCCCACGTGTGGACCCCACGTTTTTATTTAAATATTAAAAAACTACTCAATATCTATTTTTTTATCTAAACAAAAACTTCAACTATTCTTTTGTCTGAACATCAAACATAACTTTATTATTTAAAAAATATTAAATATCCATTTTTTATTTAAATAAAAACCGCAATCATTCTCTTTCTATCGCATCAAACATAACTTTATTATAATCTCTCTTTTCTTTCCTTCCTCCCGTACGTAAACTTATTCTCATCTCAACCCAACCCAACTCAACCCATCCCTTCAAAATCAAACATGCCGATAATCTTACCTACATTCGAGGTTGAACTAAAAAAAAAAAAACTTTTTGTCATATTCTTTTCGTTGAAATCCAACACAAAAATCCCAATATAAAGAATTCGTTTCTTGAAGGAGCAAAGAAGGTATAAATGCGAGAATGAAAAATATGAGAGTAAGCATTTGCAGGAGGCAGAGAGCAAGGGATCTTCAATGGCTTCTCTCCAGAAATTTCCCAGAAAGGTATAAACTCCGTTTCAGATTCATTTCTCAGTTTCTTCATTCTCAATTTGCAAATTACAAGCTACCCTTTTCAATTTAGGCCCTGCTTCATTTTCTAGCCTACAAATTTTGGAATTTGAGGTGGAAAAACTGCTGCTTTTCTTTGAATGCCAAAACCCCTTTTCAAATTTGATGTCATATTGGGAAATTTGTCATTGAATAGTGAATTTGATTTTGTTGTACCTTGCAGGTATGGCTTTTCTAGAGGTCAAACAGAAACTCCTATGGGAGATTGAATCCTTCGGGTTCTCGAGGGCCCAAGCTGTCCGGGGACTTCATAGTACCGGTGAGCATAGCTAACACATTCATATGCTATGATTTCATTGTAGTATGACAAAATATTTGACTTGTATTGAATCTTTTTTTGATAGGAAACTAAACTTTGATTGATTGTATGAAAACGATACATTCCGATCGAAACAGTTTAAAAAATCACCTCCGCGGTGCAATAAGCAAAGAAAGGCTATAATCACAAAAATGTTTCAAAAGATGGACCTGAAATAAAGCTAGATACAATGTAGACTCAATAAATTTATCAATGGAAATAGATTTGTCCTTGCGAGTTCTGTTGTTTCTTTCCGTCCAAATTAAAGCTTTTACCAAAGACTCCCATAGCTTCTTCTTGTCACCTTTGAAGGGGTGTCAAACAAATACTAAATCAAGAAAAGTGGTCTGTCATTGATGAGGATGGAGTAGTTTTTCGAGGATATACAACCTCTAATCCACCTTCTCCAGATAGGTCCAACGCCTTTAACTTTCAACAATTCATCCCGAAAGTCCCAATCAACACGTGAGTTTACTTCCTCTGTTTTCTTCTCGAGATACAGCTTTTGGTTCAAAGGAAGGTCTCACAAAGGCTCTTGAAACAAGAGAGAAGCCACCCCAATAGATTCCTTACTCTTATCGATGGCAATTTTAGCAATCCTGTAGAAAGTCAGTCTGTTGGGGTCAATGTTGTGTGTAAGAGTCTTTCGGTCAGTATTGTGAAAATGTAGAGGCAGAGGAGAATCATAGGAAAAGGGTAGGTTGTTACGGCCGGAGGTAAAGATGGTGAAAGGGCTGAGAGGAGAGGGACTAGCTCGGGTGCTTCAATAAGTGAGTTTTCTTATTAGCTTTTCAAAATTAAGTTTATAAATTTTATTTTCACTCGGTATGTTTCAAAAAACCAAGTTGTTTTGAAAACTAAAAAGAAATTGTTTTCAAAAAATCGTTTTGTTTTTAGAATTTAGGCTAAAAATCTGAATGTTTTTTTAAGAAAGATAAAAAAATTGTTGTCGCCGTATAAAAACGATGAGAAAATAAGCATAATTTTAAAAAACATAACACTAAATGGTTATCAAAACCTTTCAGCTCTTTCTAGGAATAGGAGCTTATTTCACTCTTTTCATTTTTTCATGGAGTGTGAATGATGATCATTGAGATTGATAAACAATACACTTCTTTTGCTTTTGCATTCCAAATACACAGCTAAAGATTGATGAATGAGCCATTGAGGACTGAGAGCCTCTAATCTACAACATCAACTATTCCCACTTCCACTAAACTTTGGAGTTAGAATAATTGATTTATCTATAGGTGCTCAAAAATGTATTTTATTTGTTCTTCAGGAAATGTCAACTCTGCAGAGGCAATAAATTGGATCATTGATCATGAGAATGATCCAGATATAGATCAAATGCCCCTGGTATGATTCTTCATTCATATAGACTTGTCTTTTAAAATCAGAAACGTATTCATATAGACTTTTTCGTCGCATTCCATTTATTCAGTTAGATTTTGAGACAAATTGCATGTTTTCTTTATGGCCCATCAACACTATGGTTCTGGAATACCATAATACTGGATTTTTGCTACTAAAACAAAGAATTGCTATGCAGGTAGCAATAGAGATTGATATTGAATCTCCAGAACCATTTCATATCACAGAGGAAATGAAAAGGAAAGCTAATGAACTAAGGTGTGGTGTCAGAGTTTTTATTTTTTTATTTTGAACTTTTCTATCCTTTTTTGGTTTTTTGTTCAAATGAATTAATCTGCCATTTTTATTTCACTTTAGAGCCATCTTAGACATTGAATTGTTTAATCTAAAATGCCATCGTATTAAATTCTTATTGGTTTTCCTATGTATAGGGGTCAAGTACTGAAAGGAAAGGAAAAAGAAGAAAACGAGTTGGAAAGACAAAGGGAAAAGGTTTCACAGTCGAAACTTTAATTTTCGTTCTCGGATTATTTTGGTTAAATTTAGTAAATTAGCATAATTACAAATCAAAAGAAAACTTACCATTATGTGTGTAACATTAGATGCTATATTGTGGTGATAGGTTTGGGCCTTGGAAGAGTAAGGAATACTTTAGGGGCATTTAAGTAATTAGATAAGGAGATGGTTAGATAATATGGTTACAAATAGAGGGAGGAGATTTGAGAGAGACATCGAAATGTATGTATGGATTAGGGCTTGGATTAGTTTGAGGTTTTAGGTGCCTTTCAAAGTTTCACCTAGAGTTATCTTGTAGTTCAGTTTTATGTACGGTATCTAATATCTTACTTCTTCAACAATTCACAATAAAATGTCACACAATATAAAATGGAAATAATCACCAAAATAGAGATAGAACTTTAAACACCAGCAGATTTCATTAACGGAAATAACAGACCGCAATACAACTACAAGAATAGAAAACAAACCAAACGATGTTAACCGAAGAGCTCGAGAACTCCGGTATCTCGTCCTCGGACCTTCTTCCAAAATAAGACCTACCACACCACTCCTTTCATTACATTATTTATACCCACAAGATGATCCCTCACCACTCATGACTCACCATCTAACCAATTACTAGGGAACTTCCAAATTTACCCATTCTAGAATTACACTTATTTCAATAGTATTTGGTTCTTATCATATGGATCTCTTGGGTTGGTTTTGCAAACCATTCATTTATTACAATTTTATTCTTTCTCTATTTGGTGACTCTAATGTTGTACTTGTGGTTACAAATTTTAAGCATGATCATTTGGTTGGTTGGTCTCCAATCATGAGAAGAAGTTTTGATTTTGTTTCCATATGTTTGATTTGATGCCATTTGCAAGCTTAATTGTAAGTCCACTTTCATGGCTAAGTGCGTTCGATTTCCATAGGATAGAATTCGTTCGGGTAAAGAACTGCTAGAAGCAAAAAGAATGGCAGAAGAAACCGAAAGAAAACGGTGTGTTTTCTTTTTCAATTTCGTTTCTGATCTTCTTCTCTGTCAGATAAACCGTCATAACTTTGTGTTTGAAATGAAAGATTTTTCTTATTTTCTCAGCTTTATAGATTCTATGAAAGCTGAGAAACAGGAGGTGAAAAGAGCAAGGGAAAAAGTCTTACGAAAACTTGAACAGGATAAGGTTTGTTTTTTCCCCCACTTCTTTATATCATATATTAACCAATTGTCGTTGTCCGGATTCTCCATGATTTACAGTATGTATCTTGTTTCTATTTCTAACACGAGATCACTTCAAATTTACAATCATCATGGCCAACGAGAGCAGTAGCTCGATGACATCAGTATATACCTAATGATATATCAAGAGGTCATTGTTCGAATTTTCCTACCCTAAATTGTTGTAATCACTTCACTTCATCAAGTCAGGTTTTTGTCTGGAAATTCTGTTTTTTATGATGCTTCTCTTTACTAGTTGCTGTCTTAAGTAGTTCATGTAATATAGGTGTCCTTGCTACTTTAGTTATTTTGTGAATCTCCGAGGGGCGGCTTTGTTAGTAAAGAGTTGAGGTCTCTTAAAGTTGGTTCTCTTAGAGGTCTTAGGTTCATAAATGAAAACTCACGAGTGAGCTTAATTGTAAAATTCCTTGTTGTCTCACTATTCGAGTCTTGGGATGACCAGAGGTGTCTCGAGTACATAGTGGGGCAAAGCTCTGATTCCCAGTTATAAACAACTAGGAGGTTACTACCTACCTGATTGTGTCAAAACGATCGGTAGAATTGTAGATTTGACGTTTTCTTCCTAAGATTTTGTTTCACTCTCTTTTGGTAGGTTGTAGAAGCTTTTAACAATAATCATTACCATGGCTTACAATTATTTTTCCCTTTTTGTTGGTCTCTGGGGATTATGCCAAATTGTTTCCTATCATTACCTTAATCTTATGCACGTCTGTACAGATAGAAAGAAAGAGGAACATTGGAATGCCCTCGGAAAGGTTCGAAAGCCTTGCGACAAAAGCTACTACAACTAGAGCAGGGGAAAAAGACCAACTTAGATCACAGAATTCAGCAACTTCAGTTAGTAAAGCTGTCGATATGAGAGAATGTTTAAGGTCTCTTAGACACCATCAAAAGGTAATGATATCTATGGAAAATGTGTGGATTAATGTAGCACTAATATGGAGTTTTACTGCTCATGATTTGTACAAGATGTCATGATTGTGCCAAAATAAGCCTAGTTCATATGGCATAGAGTTAGTACTACCATTGACCTCGAGGTTAGAGGTTCGATTCTACATTCACATTTTGACAAAATGTGAGGATTGTAGTCTCATCCCTCTAAAAAATCCTTTGACAAACTACCCTTACTAACTCTTTAGCCAATTACCCTTATGCCCCCAGCTAATATCCTTTAATGCTAGTATGCCCTGAGGTTGGTACCTTACAGAAATGCAATAAAAAAGTCTTCTTTCTTTAGGAGAAATTTTGTACTTGTTCCAAAATGAAATTTTCTTTTGTTGATTTGATTTTGCATTCCCACACATGAACTGGTTATATAAAAATACTGTGCTTAGTTTTCCTCTTCACTTTGGAGTAAAATGCCATTTAAACTCACTTTTGTAACTAAGTGGTGCTAAATCTGTATTTGCTGCACCAACCAACCTTCCATACAGAAAGCTATATCTTTTATTTTTTTTATTTTATTTATTTATTTACAACAATTGGGAGAAGGGGGATTCGAACTCGTGACGACCTCTTGGTCATCGGTTGTACACAAATGCCACTAAGCTACTGCTCTCGTTCTATATCTTTTATAATTGCTAGACTAACATACATACTTACTTACTCCTAATTATTCTATTTGTGGATTCCAGGATGATTCTGACAAGGTGAGAAATGCCTTCCAAACCCTCTTCATCTATGTTAGAAATGTAGCAAAAAATCCTGATGAGGAGAAGTTCAGGAAGATTCGAGTCAGTAATCCTTTGTTTCAGGTAAAGTTGCAAAGATGTATAGATGTTGATTTACTCATCAACCCAAAAGTTTAAGCTTGTGAGTTGACGTAAATTTAATTATATCAACCACCATTCTCCCACATTTGTGAGCTTACCAATTTGAGAAGTGTTCTACAAGTAGAATTCAATTTTAATTGGGAGGAAACGACTTGGAAGGGACTCGAACTCATGACCTCCGACTCTGATTCTAACTGGATTTTAGTAAATAATGATGATATTCATTGGATTTTTCGTACCTTTACAATTGAGAATTGGAGACTTGAGTATAGATAAGAATCCCAACAAAATAATGAATAAGATAATATGAGAATCCCTAAAACTAACTAATATAAACTTTAATATGAGAGGCAGTGAGATATAAAAGTAAAATAACCAACAATATATTATTCACAAATTATTCTTCTTAGGCATTCAACTCGTTCAAATCCATATCTTCAATCTGTTCTTAAGATCTTCTATTAAAACATTCTTCATTTATCTCTCATTGTCTTTGCACATCAACAGGAAAGAGTTGGGAGTTTGAAAGGAGGGATCGAGTTTCTCGAGCTTTGCGGCTTTCAGAGAGAAGGAGACTTCCTATACCTTCCTCGTGATAAAGTCGACCGGAAACTCTTAGTCACTGCTGGATCACTGTTGGAATCTGCATTGACAAATCCTTTATTTGGTGCTCTACAATCAGTTTGAGCTCTCACCACAAAGGTTGAGCCAGTGGATTGAATTTGTTGAAAATCAAAAGGAGAAGGCACATAACCTTCTTGTTTTTTGGATTGGAACTTGTACTTAAGAATGATGTTCTTCATAAAAACTACTTTCTTGAATGCAGTGATAATTTGAAACATTATCCTTTGTGATCAAAATAAATGAGACTTTTTATAACTTGGTTGGATCTCAAAGAGAAATTAAAAAACTATACACATTTTGACCCTGTAGAAGGGCAGCCATTTTGTAGCATTGAAACTGCTATTTAGGCTTTTGTTTACCAAGAGAGTGTGAATTCTTCTCTCTTAAAAACATTTGTGGCATGGAAATGGAAAGAGAAGAAAAGGGACATGAGATAAATAAAGGGACACCAAGCTTGAATATTCAAGCATCTTTCATTATGTTCTCTGCTCTGAAGGCGTGCCTACATCGCCTTGAACATAGGCTATAGATAGGAGTGATTTCGGTTTGTTTTTTATCGATTTTATGCCAAACTCTTATCATCAGTTTTTCAACAATTGGTCTGAATTTGAATTTTGGAACTCTTTTTTTAATAGTTAAACACAACAATTTTCAATATTTATAGTGTTTTTTCTCTTGATATATGGGTTGATTTTTCCATTAAATCTCAATAACAATATATATATTTTTTCTTATAAAATGGATTAGTGGCGCAATAATTTTATTGTTTGGTGATAAATCAGTTATGACTCTCATTTATTTGAGAGCAATGATACTCTATGTAGAGTTTGTTGTCCCCCAACCTTAATTTTCTAAAATATCAAACCGAACAATCTATTATTGATTCTTCCATCAATAACTCTAAAAACCGAACAATCTATTATTATTCTAAAATATGAAACTGATCCATTGGATCGGTCTGCTCAATACAATCTCGACAGTTTTTAGATTTTTCTTACACCCCTAATAGGTAATTGAAATTATAAAAAACGACTATATCAGAATTCATCCCTGTTCATCTTAGGCATAATAAACAATTTGCTTTTAATTCCTCCACTTCAAAAATGCCTGTCTATTGTGTATTGCAATCATACATAAAATATCAAATGTTACCACACTACCTTTCTAATTTCATGCGGCTTCAATCCATGTCTATATCAACATTTAATCCTTACAAGTAGGGGTGAAAACAAAAACCGAAAACCAACTAAATCGAACTGATCCAATGGATCGGTTCGATTTTTTAGATAAGCATCGGATCTACTGGTTTCAAATGGCATAAAATCGAGTTCTTTCGGTTCGGTTTCTTATGAAAAAACCGACAAAAAACCGAACCGAAACGACAATATAAATAATTTTAAAATATAAAACCCTAACTTTTAATATCTTCCTTGCTTTGCGTCGTTTCCCTTACTTTCTACCCTTTTCTCTCAACTTTTCCATTCTCTTGAACATCCCTTCCGTTGCCGGTGAATTTTCAGTCGAAAATCTTTGTCTCATCGACTTAATCCGCCTTCATGTTTAGATTGAAGGAACTCAGATCTTACTGTATGGTAGGTGAAAGTTTTCTTCTCGCTAATATGTTCTTCGTTTTTTTATTTTCGTGTTAATCAATGTTATTCCGTTGCTTATTTTGAATGATTAAATCTTTTCTTCGGTTGATTTACTTATTAAAAAATTACCACAAATAATAATATTTTCAAAAAATAAAAATAATATAAAACAATTCAAAAATTCAACTCATCGGTAATTGACATATATCTTCGATAAAGAGGCAACCTACGACTACTCGAGTGTTCCCTGAAATCCTTCCAAGATATCTTTCTTGACTAAGATTTTATGAAGCACACAACTAAATTCAGAAGCCATTGTTTTTAACATAAATCTCTCTCCCTCTTCTGCTTCCCACCTAAAAGAACTTCATCAATGAGAGTTCTATCTTCTAAAATGAACGATATTAAAAGAAATAACCCAATCTCCATCATTAAAGTTGCACAGAACAGAAAACTGTAACAAGTTCGCGCTTGATAATACCTTCCTTGGCTGGTTGCTTCGTGTCGATTGTACTTCTTTCAAAGCTGCATGACAAACCAATGGCCCCAAAAAGAAAGCCACCCGATTCATCTCCAACGAATTTCCGAGCATTTAAACTCTAAGTGAAATGTCTCAATCAGGTAACTAAGTGGTGTTAAATCGCCAGTGTTTCACATAAAATAGGCGAAAAAATGAAGAATGAAAACAAGCCCGTACAGTAGTAGAGATTTGTACAGTCTTTTGCATCGGTGTCCCGACTCCCTTTACATGTAAAGTCCTTCTGGCACACCCTCTTTCTTTTTGAACATAACCTTCTCTTTTGCTTTTTTGAAGTCTGCATGTGTCACCTGAAGAACATAACATGTCGGAACGCGTTGATCACAAATGCATATAATACCAGCATTCTAAGAAGTATGCATACAACAAGAACGAATCGACTTTAATTATCACCAGCTAAAATGCATCACGTTTATTAGTTGTTAAGTACAATAGTGTTTACCTTCATTCTACGTTCTCTTAAAGCAAGCAAGCCAGCTTCTGTGCAAATTGCTTTGATATCAGCCCCAGAAAATTCATCTTTAGTCATTACAAACTCTTCTAAGTTCACGTCGTCAGCAAGCGTCATTCTTGATGTGTGAATCTATATATTATACACACCAGCATTAAGTTATACTATTTGATGAGAGAAATCCAATTGCAACAACCGGGTTTTACGTGTACCTGAAAGATGCGTCGTCTTGTTTTTATATCTGGAAGGGGGAATTCAATTTTTCTATCTATTCGTCCAGGTCGTAAAAGCGCAGGGTCGAGGCTTTCAATTCTATTTGTAGCGAGAATTACTTTAACATCTCCTCTTGAGTCGAACCCATCCAATTGGTTCAGTAACTCAAGCATGGTCCTTTGAATCTCACGCTCACCTCCAGAATGTGCATCATACCTGGCCAGCACAAAAGGCGCGCAATGTAGTTAGAATATTGCTTACATTAAAGATAGAAACTATCAAATATCATGATAATTTTGATACGAATAAACACCTCTTTGTACCAACTGCATCAATTTCATCAATGAATACAATTGATGGGGAAAGATCATCTGCAACTCGAAAGAGCTCCCTGACCAATTTAGGTCCATCTCCTAAGTACTTCTGGATCAATTCACTTCCAACCACACGCAAGAAAGTGGCAGAAGTGGAGTTTGCCACTGCCTGAACACAACCAAATTAATAACACTGTTAAAGCCGAGCAAAACTTACACGGTTAGTGTTCGATAACCATTTAGATTTTCCAAAATTAAGTCTATAAATACTACCCCTCCACCTCGGAGTTCCCTTACTTTTGTAACTACTTTTTACATGTATTTTAAAAAAAATCAAGGCAAGTTTTAAAAAGAGTAGTTTCATTTGTTTTAATTTTTAGAATTTGGCTAAGAATTCATATATTTCAATATAAAACTAATGTAGAGAAAATAACAGTGGGAGATCTCTTTTATAACTTATTGGGGCTCCCCTTCCTAAGTAATTTCATAATTATAATAAAATTGTCTTTATCCAAAAAAGAAACCAATGTAGAGAATTTGAAAGAAAACCAGATTACTTTTCAAATACCAAATTGATATCAAACGGGGCCTTAGATCAATTCTACTTGGTAAGTAAATACACAACTTGTAACAACCATTACTCTTGTTGCTAAATCAATACTCATCCTAATTCACAGAGTAACACAATTGTGTATGGCTAATTAATAAATATAATATACCTTTGCAAGCAAGGTTTTCCCTGTCCCTGGCTCCCCATAAAGTATGACTCCTTTGGGGGGTTTAATTCCAATGTCTTCATATAATTCAGGATGAGTAAGAGGAAGCTCTACTGCTTCTTTAATCTCCTGTATCTGAGCATCTAAACCGCCAATATCAGCATAAGATTCCAACGGAGCCTTCTCGACCTTCATAACAGACACCATGGGATCGACATCATCTTGAAGAAGCCCAACAACAGAAAGAACCTGTGCAACCCGAAAAAATCCATCCACATTTCACATTTCACAGCTCAGAAATTAATTTGTATTTGATGATACAATTAAACTTATCCCAATGCATCAACTTTAGTGTTTTTGTGCTTTATCATGATTCAAACTAGCATTAGTATGGGAAGTCCTAGCCCTAGGGTTTCTATCGATTTGTTTCATCTCCAATCAAAGTTGTTCTAAATTTCCAAGTCCACGAGCGAGAGAGGGAGCGTTGGTTGATATAATACTAAGCTTTTTGGTTGAAGGGTGATTTATCACGATTCAACAATTTTCAAGGTGACATAATATTCACTGCTCAGAGTCATCAGAAAACTCAATCTAGGGCTCATTTTTGTTCAAATCTTCTAAACCTAAGTTGAATTGCGATTGCCCTCCAGTTAAATAACCTAGAATCGAATAACGGCGAAAAACAGACAACAAATTGCAACAATTAGATTGAAAAGAAATGCAGGATTATCGAATTCGAAGCATTACCGAATCACGAACAGAAATAAAAACCTACCTTATTGTGCATAAGAATGGCACATCCAGGCTCCAACTGATCTTTATCAACAAACGACAAGATCCCCACATAATACTCGGGACCGACAGAGGACGAAACAATGGCGTGATTCTCATCAATCAGCTCCTCCAGATTCCCGACGCTCATCGGCGATCCGCGAAGATCGTCAACCTTAGATCTATCTTCTTGATTCTTCTCCTCTTGCGGCTTCAACCGCTCCTGATTGGCGACAAACTCTTCCTCCATCAGCAAATAGTCCTTGACCCGCTCCAGCTTCAGGAGGCGGAGCTTGCATTTGGTGTGCGGGGTGATCGTCGGGAGCCGGGCGGCGGCGTCGGGCCCCTTCTGCTTCCGCTGCTTGCGGCCGACGCGCGAAGGCGGCGCGGCCGGCTCGAATTTCTTGTCCTTCTTGTTTGGATCGTCTTGCTTCCGGTCGCCGCCGGGCGTGCTCGGAGCTTGACCCATTTTTGTTGAAGAAAGTGAGCAGAGAGGCGAAAGAGAAGGGTTTATATATGGTTTGAAGTAAATTATAATTTGGTTAGAAAATCAAAAACTTTAAATTTTAATTCCAATTTAGTTCATAAAAATATTTCATCCAAATTTTGAAAGTTTGTTTACCTATTTCAAATTTACCTTATTTTCATTGGGAAAATTATTAGGAAGTGAAAATGAGGTTGTCTCTCTCTAACTTCTGGAGAGAAACCTAGTCTCCCGAAGAGCGTCCGGCAAGTGTTTGGAGAGACAGTTTTGTGCGTTTCTTGGTCTTTCTCTTTAAAAGAATGCGTTCTTGAGGCTCGGTAGCAAGCAAGAGGTTCGGAGCCCATGTGGGGATGGGTAGGGAGAAGGGAGGGGTTTGGGTTAGGGGTTCAATCGGTTGATGGGAAACCATGTTAGGTCTCAAATGCTCGTCTTTGGTATGGCGAGGAGGAGGAGAGCAAAAGTGGCCGTCGGATAGAGATGTCCACGGGGCGGGGTCGGGCCGGGGAATGGCTTCCCGTCCCCGTCCCTGCCATAAAATTCAATCCCCGTCCCAGAAAAATCCCCATATAATCTAATATTTTCTAAATTTTTCCCCTTTGGGAAATTGTAAGCCATGTGCACTTTTTGGAAATATTTTGCATCCATGTCCACATCTGTAAATATTTGCAAAACTATTTTCCTTATTTAAAAAAAAAAATTAAATGTAGAAATATCATTTTGCCCTTCCTTATAATCTAATATTTTCTAAATTTTTTCCCTTACTTCTTCGACATTTTCCTTCTCCATTTTCTAAAATTTTCCCTTTTCTTCTTCGACATTTTCCTTCTCCATCTTCAGAGTCTCCCCTTGCCCTTCAAATTCTATTTCAATGTTGAGCCCTAATTTCTCCCATGTTCTTCCATTTATGCAATCTCATTCGATTTCTCTCCTTCGATTCCGGCGATTTCTTCAATTTCAGTCATTGTACTGATCCTCCTTCGATTCCGGCGGCGAGGACGGCGGCGGAGAGGGGGGAGGATTTGGAGAAGAGGAAATCGGGCTTGGGAAGTTGGTTGGAAACGTGTGAATTCCAGTAGCAAATTAGCGAAGCTTTGGCGGTGAAGGGACTGGAATCGTCGATTGAAGAAGCGATTGAAATGTGTGGGAAAAATAAAAAGAATAATAAATTAAGAAAAATTAATAAGAAATGAGATGAAAATGGGATTTGTTTGTTTGTTTTTACAACCAAATTGGCCATTGAGGAATCTGTTGTAGAATGATATGAGATACGGATACAAAGGGAAGCACTCCTATTTATAGAACCTAATTTAAATATTAAAAAATTACAATATCAAGTTTTTTATAAAACTTGCTCGTTCATGGCAAAAATGTATTAATAGCATCCATTCCCCACCCTCCTAAATCTTCCCGCTTCCTCCTCCGCTGCTCCGCCCTCGACGCTAAAACCCTCCCCAAATTCGCCATCCAAAGAATCGCCGACAAGCTTCGAACCCTCGGCTTCACAGATGAACCGTGTCGAAATTTCTAGAGAAAATCGTGGGCGATTTTGATGGAGGAATCGAGATTTTCGGTTGAAGGTGCACGCGAGTTTGATGTTTGAGGGAGAGTGAAAATGCACGCAAGTTTTAGGGATTTGATTTTTGAGGGAGAGTGAAATCGTGTTTGAGGGAGGGTGAGTGCAAATGAATTGAGGGTAAATTAGTCTTTTACTAATTTTTGTTTTTTTATCCTTTAATTCATCAAATTAGTGGTTCTAATTAATCAAAATGTGGACAGATTTGCAATTATTTTTCAGATTTGACCTACTCTTGCAGTTTTCCCTTTTTTTTTTTTTTTTGAAAATATCTATAAATTTCAACTATAATGTTAATTATGAAAAAAAAAAAATATTCATATACATAGATAATATCACCAACAAACGGGGCGGGGATCGGGGAATCGGGGACGGAGAATAAAATCCTTGTCCCCAGCCCTGTTTAGCCAACGGGAATTTTTTCTCCCCCGTCCCCGGCCCCATTCCCCACCTAACCGGGGATTCTCCCGCCTCGCGGAAAATGCACATCTCTACCGTCGGGAGGGGTGAAGACAAGCTAAGAGAAGTTGTTGAAAAAGATAAAAAGAAGAAATAAGGGGTTGGGTGGGGAAGAACGCAATTTGACCGTGGAAATGGTAGTTGGATTCGGAGGTTCGAAAAGCAAAAGATGAAGAAGCGGAGGTTGGTCGGAGCCTGTTCTAAGAAGATGCGAAGGGCATCTTGCTCTTTACTCTTGTGAGACTCCTTAAAAAGGCAAGGCGAAAGTTAAGAAGGCAAGATCGGTCGAAGAAGGCAAGCTTGTTAGAGAAGGCAAGATTGGTAGGAGACGAATGTCTATTGACGGTGAAGATGGTCGTTGTCGGAGTCAAAAGGGCGGCACAAGATCGAGTCAGTCAACAGTGATTGAGATGGAACAGCTGCGTTTTGATGGGCTCAAGGTGGCAGCACGTGGCCCACATGCGAAGACAGCTGGTTGAGTCAGGGTCATTCTTTTAGGCTGGAATTTAATTTGATCTAGTTCTCTTAAACATAACTGATGGTTCAACCGAACCGATCAATTATGTGGTTCGTTTCCTAAATTTTTTTCTCGACTCAACCCATATCTTTATTTTCACTTAGCGGTTGGTTCTTATTAATCTAGTTTGGAGCTTGCTTATGTGGGTGCTTTTCATGGGTTTTGCAGAGGTAATAGGTGTTGATGTTTTCTCCTTGTTCCTTTTAGATTGGTTTTTCTTATTGTTGGTTATGTTATTTTTTTTCTATTTTTAGAGGTAGATGGTGGTTGGTGTTGCTGTTTTGTTTTAAGGGTTTGTGGTTTTTGTTGGTGCATTCCTTAGAGGAACTTGTTGAAAATTGTCTTTTTTTTCAATAGTTGGTGTGGTCATTTAGGGGCAAGGACCGGTTCTTTACTAGATCGATCCTTCTCTTCTCATCTTTGGTGGGATCTTGTACCTTAGTAGACTATATGCTCTTTGAGTTATCTCCAAAGCTCCTAAAAAATCAACCAGTGTGGTATTGATGAAAGGTTATCTGGTCTTCGTTGTTGGGATTTGTCTATCCCATTCTTTTGAAGACGATGGTTCGAGCAGATTTTTCGTTGATGGTTATGGTCTTTCTCTCTAAGTTTTTGAGTGGTCACCTCCCAACCTGTGGTTTGGGGCTTGTGTGGGGTTTTACCCGTTTGTTGTATGTTCTTTTCTTAAGGTTTTAATGAAGATTTTTTTTTCTCAAAAAAAAAAAAAAAGAATTACCCTATTATCATATGTGGATGAAAACTATCTGTTAAACTGATTGAAAATTGTTTGTAATGTTTTTTTATTGAAAATGGTTCGTGACATTAGTTTAAGACTATATATGCATTCATAGAAATACGACGTGTATATATATATGTATAGTGTTGGTCATTGTCACACAACTCCATCCTTAAGCTACATTTGAATAATTATAGATTTTTAGAAATGGTCTCGAAATGGAGACCGTAAACTTCCCATCATTTGCAAACTACTCCATCAGAAGTTCATGACTGTCATTGACTGTTTGATTGCTCCAATATCCTGTTGTTATTTTATCTGAAAACAGTTAAGGGATGTCCAAACATCACCAACCATAATTGATGTTTCGAATCAAACCATTGGTCTATATCTTTTTTTTTTCTTTTTTTTTCGAACACCAAATCATTGTTGTATTTAGGGAAGAAGAAAACTTTAGGTTTAAAATAATTACAATAATACCTTGACATTTTGTAGGTTTAATACGATATTAACTATTTTGTATTGTATTTGTTGTTAATATCGTATACATCATTTATACGTACATTGTTTGTTGGGTTTACCAAAGTGTGAATGAACTAAAACAAACACTAAATTGGCAAATTTATTGGATAACATACACAAAGTAATTAATCATGCAGAATACATTCTGGAAATTCTTCCTACTTTGCGGAATAACGAATTTAATCGAAAATGAAGAAAATCTACTGCTACTGTTCCAGTTCGCTTAGGCGAAACTAGACGAAGGGAAAATTTCGCTAGAGCGAAAACTACAGAAGTCAGAGAGTGAGTTACTAACCGTTTGCGAGGCACGATGAAGCTGC
>JBBMEF010000021.1:6524044-6544635 GCA_037832685.1 Sicyos baderoa | reverse complement strand
ATCTTTGATAAGTCTTTTATGACCGGCTGCCGGTCATCTTTGGCCTGAATCTGTGTTGGTCATCGATTATCTTCGATAACTATGGCTAGCGCGGGTCATTGTTTAGCATCCGTGACCGTCGGTCCTCATGCCGGTCATAGATGGTCTTCGATGCCTTCGTCTATGATGACCGTCGGCCGCCGGTCATAATTACACAAAGATGTTCCTCGCCGCCGGTCATCTTTGAGCCGATTTCCACTAGTGTATAAAAACACAGAAAACTTTATATATGTGTATACACAATAAAAATACTTTTCATGGACATAAATGAAGTTTTAACCAAGAATAATACATAAAACATACATAATATTCAACTATCAACCTTCATGCGTTCTGAATGACCAGTATGGGGGCCAAAAGATGCGCGCCTTATTACATGTGCCTCGCCTGCGACAAGCGAGGCGCTAGCCATGCAACTTCTGCCTGGACACGCCTTTTTTTAATCTCTGGGCATTCGCATTACATGTCAAATTGTTTTTTTATCTGTATCTTTCGTCGTAGACTCGTATACATTATAAAAATCTTATGCACGTACGTACAGATACAAAGGAGGAATCTTGGAATGCCCTCTGAAAGATCTAGAAGCCTTGCTGCAAAAGCTACCACAGCCAGGGCAGGGAAAATGATGAACTTAGATCACTCAATTCAGCAACTTCAGTTAGTAAAGCTGTCTCTCTGAGGGAATGTTTAAGGTCTCTTAGGAACCATCAAAAGGTAATGATATCTATTGAAAATGTGTGGGTAATTTATTAATTTAGTATTTTTATGGAACTTCACTGTTCATGATTACTATAAAATTACATGATTAGGATTGAATAGTATATAAACAAAAAGCTTTTTTTTTGTTTTCAAATTTTGGTTTGGTTTCTACAAATATAGGTGAGAGGTAGACATCCAAGTATAAGAAAACATATGGTAAGATAGTTGGTATAGGCTTAAATTTCAAAAACCAAAAACAAAAAACCAAATGGTTATCAAACGGAGCCTTTTTAATTGATTAATTAACATACTGTTTTACTCTTAATCGTTCGATTACTGGGTCTCAGGATGATTCTGACAAAGTGAGAAATGCCTATCAAATCCTCTACACCTATGTTAGAAATGTAGCAAAAAATCCTGATGAGGAAAGGCTTAGGAAGATTCCACTCAGTAATCTTTTGTTCCAGGTAAAGTTTTCTTGTCCAATTCTCCATATATAACAACCATTTCTAAACTTGAAGTAAACCAGATAGGAAAATGTATAAATTTGTGCAAAATTGTATAAATTATTCAATGAAACCCAAAAATTTATTGTAGTTGTTGGCTTTGTTGCCAAGTACTTTGAGCATTATAGCAAAATTCTTCTTCTCAGGCATTCTACTCATTCAAATTTATAAGTTCACTATGAGCACATAAAGCAAGAACTCATCATTGCATATTTATTGAGAACAATGCCTTAGGTACTCACCAAATATCATTACAAGTATTTCCATTTTAAAAGCATGAGATCCAACTAAATTTGCAGATTTAGTCCCCAAAGGGTGGTATAGTGGTTAAAGATTTGGGCTTTGAAGGTATGTTCCCTTCAAGGTTCCTGATTCGAGACTTACCTATGACATTACTCCTTTTATATCTCTCGGTGCTGGATCACTGTTGGAATCTGCATTGACAAATCCCTTTTTTGGTGTTCTTTGAGCTGAGCCCCAGTGTGTATTGAATTTGTCCAAAACCAAAAAGAGAAGGCACATAATTAAGCTTATTGCTTAAGAATGATATATGCTTTATTTTATAGAATTGGTTTCTTAAATGATCATAGTGGTAATAAAAAAGGAAACATTTGGGCTCAATCTTTCTCTGTCATTCAATTTTATATCCTAAGCATTTTGATCAGCAATTTAAGTTATGACATTGGATGTAAAAGATGAATTGATAACTGCTGTTTAGGTTTTTCCTTTTCTTTTTCTGTACTAGTTCAACAATGTTATTGGCTACCATATACCAAATCAAATACCTATTATTTTAATTTACATATTTTTTATATATAAATTTTAAGGACATGTTTGGGGAGTTGTGTTGAGTAGGGGAAAGGAAGAGTTAGCCTTTAAATTTGTGTTTGGGGAGTTTAAGCTGACGCATAAATATCCTAAGTTTTTTTCTTTTTTTTTTTTGAGCGAGCTTCCTTATTCTTTTCTAAACCCTTCATTTTTTTATCCTTGCCATTTATTTTTTCCGTTTTTCTATTTTAATTGTGGATGTTTTTTTTTTTGTTAAACTAAACTTCTTCTTTTATACATTTTTTTTCCTTTTTTCTTTTTTTGAGTTATAAATGTTTTTTTCATATTGCATTTTATTTTTTTTTTATTTTTTTTTAATTTGAGTTTTATATACATATAATTTGAGTTTCTAATTAATTACCGTTTTTACATTTTCTTTGTGTTGCTTCATTTTTTAAACAGAATTTGTATTGCATACCAACTTTATGACTCCTATTAGAATTATATCACATTTTTATCAAAAATTTGTTTATACTAATTTCTGCTTAAAATTGGTATAAATTCTGAGTGATTGAATTCAATCGGCAATTATTTTCAGTTTTCAGTGATTGAGCTCCATCACTTTTATTTGATTGAATCAATAAATTTACGATGAACTCTCTTTTTAAATAACCAATTTTTCATTTTTGGTATATGTGCAATTATTTTCAGTTTTGTATTATAGATGTAATTTTTTAGCAAACTTTTGTTATATATGAAAAATCCTTTTTTTTTTACTTAATTTTATTTATATAACATTTATATTAGTTATGGAATATATTTATTTGGAGTGTGTATATATATATATATATAGTAAAATGAAATTATGTGATTAGAGAAAAAAAAGAGTAAAATGGAAATTATAGATGTAAAGTAAAATACGAGACAAAAATGTGGGAAAGTGACCCATTGCTGCTGGGTGAGCAGGCGCGAGACCAATCCCTTCCTGCTCGATTAACTTCAATGGCTTCTGCCATCGACGCCGCCATTTCCCCACGCTCGGTTTTCTTAGGCGTCGACGTCGGCACCGGCAGCGCTCGCGCAGGTTCCAATCGCCCTCCGGATTCAAATTGTTTTGTTTTTCTTCCTCACCGAATTCTGGTTCCTCTTTTTGACTCCAAATTCCGTTTCAGGTCTTTTTGATGAGACTGGGAAGCTTTTGGGTTCTTCCAGCAGCCCCATACAGATTTGGAAAGATGGAGATTTCATCGAGGTAATGATCTTCATACCGAGTTTATCAGAAACCGAAATTGCATTATATGTATTCAACGTCAACAACGAGGACCTTGGGGTGCATTGCATAAGGTGATGTGTTCAATCCACGGTGACCACCTACCTAGGAATTAATTTCCTACGGGTTTCCTTGACATCCAAATATTGTAGGGTTATGCGGTATGTGACGTGACATTAGTCGATGTGCTCGATAGCTGGCCTGGACAGTCACGGATGTCAAGGTTCAATCTTTTTTGGTCATCCTCCCTAGAGTATGATTTCCTACGAATTTTCTTGACATCCAAAATATTATAGGGTCCGAGCTCCTGCCCAAATAGCACTATAAGTATAATTATGAGGTTTCTGTTTGAAACAGCAATCCTCGACAGACATCTGGCATGCAGTCTGTGCTGCAGTGAAATCAGCATGCTTGAAGGGAAACGTCTCGTGGGAGCAAGTGAAGGGTCTTGGATTCTCTGCTACCTGCTCACTTGGTCTGTATGCTTTTACTCTCTCATTGCTCTATTAAAGAAGAAATGTAATTAGAGCCATTTGAAATGGTGTTTGTCTGCAGTTGCTGTTGATGCTGATGGCTCACCAGTTACAGTATCGTGTAGTGGCGATTCAAGAAGAAATGTAATAGTGTGGATGGATCATAGAGCGGTAGAGCAGGCTGAAAGGATCAATTCTTTCAATTCCACTGTCCTACAATACTGTGGTGGATCTCTCTCCCCTGAGATGCAGCCACCCAAGGTACCCAAATCAAATACTTGTTGTTGTTGTTGATTCTATCCTTAATGTGTGTGTTTTCTCTCATACAACAAACTCTATATGATTGTCTTGGTTACATTTTCTAAAGTATATTACATTCTTGTATGCTCGTGTTTGACGATGGAGAGGAAGTGCATGATAAGCCATTTGTTACAAATTCAGTCCTTTCTGACTATTGAGATGATAAAGTGCATGATATGCCTTTTTTAACTGATTGATTCACAGTCATGGAATATGCTATGATACAGATTATTTTTGCAGCTTCTGTGGGTGAAAGAAAATTTACCAGACACATGGTCGATGGTGTTCAGGTGGATGGACTTGAGTGATTGGTTGTCGTATAGGTAAATAGACTGCTGAACCTCTTGCTGTTGTTCTTGTTGTTTAATCTCAAGTTTTGATATCTTGCTTACCTTATGGTCTGTTCTGTTCTAGGGCAACAGGTGATGATACACGCAGTCTTTGCACCACTGTGTGCAAATGGACCTATCTTGGTCATGCACACATGTCACAACACAATGAAAAGGATTCCCGA
Organism: Sicyos baderoa; assembly: GCA_037832685.1. NCBI lineage: Eukaryota > Viridiplantae > Streptophyta > Magnoliopsida > Cucurbitales > Cucurbitaceae > Sicyos > Sicyos baderoa. The sequence goes on along the minus strand of JBBMEF010000021.1, from coordinate 6,540,066 downwards.
CAAATGGAGGCTTGTGGATGGGATGACGACTTCTGGGAGGAGATTGGATTAGGAGATCTTGTTGATGGTCACCATGCAAAAATAGGTTTGAATGAATTACTTGTATATATACATATATATTTCTGTACTTAATTTCCTTTTATAAGAAATGAAAGTTTCATAGAATGCGTATGTCATATGTGTATTATAATAGATCTTAATCAGCCTATAATTTTTGTTGCAACTCAACTATTGATTCTACCAAGTTAACAATGTACAATGTCATCAGGAAGAAGTGTAGCATTCCCTGGTCACCCCTTGGGCTCTGGCCTGACTTCAGTAGCTGCAAAGGTAAGAAATATTGTACTCAAAACTTTGACTTGATTTGAATTCTGAAAATTCCATAGTTATAATGAGGGGAAATGATAATCTGCTCTGGGTGGTAAACAGTTCATAAATAGATTTAGTTTGTCATTTTTAATTTGATTGAATTGATTTTTCTTCATGCTTATCAGGAACTGGGTTTGGTTGCTGGAATCCCTGTTGGTACTTCATTGATTGATGCTCATGCAGGTGGAGTTGGGGTGATGGAAAGTGCGCTAGATTCTGATTCTAAAGGTTGTGGCTTAGCCTATATATTTTTATATTTTTATCTATTTTCTTATTGAATTTCATTCTTCCATATTGAAAATAACTGTTGTAGAGTTCGACGAGGAGAGGATATTGAATCGTATGGCGTTGGTTTGTGGAACATCTACCTGCCATATGGCTGTCTCAAGGGAAAAGCTCTTTATTCCTGGTGTTTGGGGACCATTTTGGTCAGGTATAATTGAAATCCATTCCAATTGTTTTGTCTAGTTTTTCATTTTGAATATTAGCATGTTAAGAAGGGAAGGGGTTGGGTTCAATCTATGATGGTCACCTACTATGATGGTCACCTACTTAAGAGTTAATTTCGTACGAATGCCCTTGACATCCAAATGTTCTAGGGTCAGGCAATATGTCCTGTTAGAATTAGTCGAGGTTTATGTAAGTTGACCCGAACATTCACGGATATATATTAAAATAATAATAATTAAAAAAAATAAGGAAAGGGGCAGGTGGACTTCTATAACTGGGTCAATAAAAAACTGCTGTACCATCAAAATTTAAATGGATATGTTACGTATTCCTTATACCAAACAACAATTTCCTGTGATATTTTCCTAGTTTAAATCTATTATATTAAATTGTTTCAAAAAAATCTATTATATTAAATATCTTTCTTTCTTAGCTCAGGAAACAGGAAGCTATTTTATTGCAGGATTCCATTCTTAATCTCATAACTCTAATTTCTACTACCAACACGAATAATAGTTCAATTGGCATAAATTTGTATATCAAGATTCAAGAGGTCATAGGTTCAAATCCTCTACTTTTAATTGTGGTTGGACGTCAACAAAAAAAATAAAAAAAATAAAGTAAACTCTTGCTTTTCTTTTTCCTATTTAAGTACGTACACATATTATATTTGGTTTTTCTGAATGTCAGCAATGGTACCTGAGTATTGGCTCACTGAAGGTGGTCAGAGTGCTAGCGGTGCTCTACTTGATCACCTAATTCAAAATCATGTTGCCTCTCCTCATCTTGCAAATTGTGCTGCTTCGCAAAGTAAGACTTGTTTTATTTAATGTTAATGTTGTCTATCCTATATATTTAGGCCCATTTGATAACCATTTGACTTGATTTTTATTTTATTTTTTAAAAAAATAAGCTTAAAAACATTATTTCTTCTTGTGGATTTTATTTATTTGTTATCAACTTTTTATAAATGTTTTCAAAATCTAAATTAAGTTTTGAAAATTAATACAAGTATTAGTTAAAAACTTGTTACTAGAATTTTGAATTTGGCTCCAAACTCGAATGTCCCTTCAAGTAAAATAAAAACTATGGTAAGAAATGGTGGGCAAACCGACGCATAGTTTTCAAAAATCAAATGGTTATCAAATATAGCCCGAATGATTGTGCCTTATCTGAAACTGTCTATTTTTCTTTAACCATCCAGAGATCTCTGTGTTTGATATTTTGAACAAGTTGTTGGAGAATTTGATGGCTGAAAAGAAGAGTCCATTTCTTGCTGTTTTGACTGAAGATGTACACATACTTCCTGATTTCCATGGAAATAGGTGAATGGAGGACTGAAATTCACCGAGTAATTCTTCCAAGTGTCTTTTTCTTCCTTTCCCTTCTAGAGATTGTCAATGAACTTGATTGCATCATGGATTAGGTCTCCCATTTCGGATCCGAAATCGAAGGGGGTTATCTACGGCTTAACGCTTGACACAAGCGAGCAACAGCTTTCTATTGTGTACCTCGCCGCAGTACAGGCTATTGCATATGGTACACGCCATATTGTGGAGCACTGCAATTCCCATGGTCACAAGGTATGGTCAACTGATATTTTTTATCCTACACAAATGGGTTTGGATACTTGCAATGTTATATTGTTTTTAGTATAACATTAATATTTGGGTTTGGGGTTGGAGGATTCAAGCCTACAACCTGTTGGTCGAGGACACATGCAAATTACCGTTAGGCTAAGTCTGATTTGGCCAATGTTTTATCGGTTATGTCTACGCACTTGATTAGTTGTGTGTAATTATACTTCTTTTTTCTCCGACTTCCTTTAATTCTGTTTAATTCTTATAGCCTCTTAGATTGTCGAGTTGTTTGCATTTGCTCATATATTCTTCACGTAACTTTCTGTTAAACCATCATAGGGTGGCTCAATTGGTCAAATCAATTGGTCAAAGGGGACCTTGTGGTGCATAAGGTGATGAGTTCAAATTCCATGGTGGCCACCTATTTAGGAATTAATTTCCTACGGATTTTCTTGGCATCCAAATGTTGTAGGGTCAGGCGGTATGCTCCGTGACATTAGTCGAGGTGCACGCAAGCTGGCCTGGACAGTCACGGATATCAAAAAAAAAAAAAAAAACTTTCTGGTGATCTCTTGTTACGTTAGAAAGATCTTTTTCTTTTTCAATAAATTCTGGGTCTAGACGCCCCATCTAGCCACTTAATAACTACTGGAAATAAACTTGAAACAATTTAACTGTACTTTTATACCACCTCTATTTCATTCTACGCCCCTGAATAATTGCACTTTCTGATGTGTTGAAATAGAAAAGAGAAACAAAAAAAAGAAAGAAGCCCAAAATGCTACCCTATTGGTAGAGGCTTAGGGTCTCTAAGGTGTGCACCCTTAGAGATCTGAGATTTGAAACCTACGAGTGGGCTTAATTGTAAAATCTTTTGTCTTTCGAGTTCGGGTCTTGGGACGGACACAAGTACCTCGAGTACATATAGTAGTGGAAAAAAAAGGAGATAATTACAGAATTCATTCGAGAGAGCTATCCAACTTGAAGTATTGAACTCAACGGAATCCGAAACTTCATTCCCTAAGTGGTTTTGCTTGTATATGTATAATATATTTATGCAAACGTTATGTGTGTATTTGAATTTTGAAGTAGTTCTTGGGCTAAAGATATATATCTGATTTCTCACCATTATGCCTTCTCAAATGTAATGATAACACTTTACAGTTCATTTCAATTATTTCTCATTTTTGTTTCTTTTCCTCCAACAGATTAACACTTTACTTGCTTGTGGTGGCCTTTCAAAGAACTCGCTGTTCATTCAAGAGCATGCAGATATTACTGGTTGCGCCTTTTCTCCCTGATAATTTTCGTCCACTTGCATCCTGAAGATCTAAGGATTTTGGACAGCTTTGTATAACAATATGAATCTAATTTCAGTGGAAGTCTTGAACTATAGTCATTTTGATCTGGAAATTTTGGTGATTGAGCAGGTTGTCCTATTATTTTACCTCGGGAAAGCGAGTCCGTGCTCTTGGGTGCAGCAATTCTTGGAGCTGTGGCTGCTAGAAACTATTCTACTCTGCAAGAGGCCATGAAAGCCTTGAATGCTGCTGGTCAAGTATGCATCAATGAATCACTATTTCCAGTTTCCTCATGATCTCATACAGCTTAGTTTAGTTGTTTTCTCTCAGTAACAGAAAATAGTTGAGTCTCTTGAACAGAGACCATTGAATTTGCACTGCTAGACTTAACCATTGAAATTATGCTTCGATTGACAGGTGATTCATCCGTCTACGGACCCGAAGGTGAAGGCATACCATGATGCTAAATACCGTATTTTCCGAGAGCTTTATGAGCAACAGTTGTCTCATCGGTCCATAATGGCACGAGCTCTGTCTTAGCCGATGTCGCTCGGTATCAAATCGTGAACGTTGTTTCCATCATGTTTATATCATTTGTTTCTGTTTTTTTCTGTTTTTGGTTTGTTAAGCTCTCAGCTTGAGATAGCTAGATGGCATGGGAAGTGAAATAAGGAGACATTTCCACAGCTCTGATATTGATGATACTGTCTATAGATTGAACAAGACAATATTTTAGTCAAATACAGTTCTCTCTTCCTGAAGTTACTCTTTTATTGAAATACTTTGTGCCTTTCTCTCCAATGAAACTACTTTGTGTGCAGGGCTTAACTAGTTAACCTATAAGTATAGTGTGCAAAATTAAACATGTGACTACACAACCATTACCGAATTGTCAAGAAGTTAAATGAAAATTAGCTACTCTTTTAAATGGGGCTAAAATAATATTAACTTCAACTCCCACTTGGCCAATGAATCCATGATGGTTCTACATATACTACTATTTAAAATTTAATTTCTTACGTGGTTTTTGGCATCTAAATATTATAGGACTGTGTCTTTTATTCTATATAATCTTTTTCTAAAATGCAATCAAAATTTAATTAGTTTAATTATTTAATAATTAAAATTACAAATTTCATTATTGATTTATTATAAATTATTTGTATTATGTTCAAGTACTTAAATAGTATTATTGTGGTAATTTAGTTTGTGGTAATCCAGTTTAACACCATATCGTAATCATGTATTTGATCTTAAAATTCGATATTTTGCTCTTATTTAGTCGAGAGCACATCTATTTAGGATTTTTATAACTCTTTTAATTAAAAGGTTAATTGTCAACATAGTAATAGCTCAACCAAAAAATTACATCTATTGTATAAAATTATAAAAATGTGCTATAATTCTAATAGGGATCTAAAGTTGGTATACAATACAAATTCTCAAAAAAAAAAAACATAATAATCAAATTAACATGAATAAAAGGAAAAAATCGACAAGGAAAAGGAAAACAGGAAAACATAAATTTATATATTAAAAAAAAAAAAAACTGGGAATTGGCATATCCTTGAAGGGGATAAATAAGATGCTGATACAAACGCAGATAAATCAGGAGGTGCCACGTGGGACGCTACCTGGCGCTGCTCTGAATTTCTTTTTTTTTTTTTTGTTTTTTTTTTTTTGATGGCTCTTCGCTCCTGTGAATCACAACACGAAGAGAAACAAAGAGAAAACCTGGTTCGCCCACCATCATCCATGGCGGTCCTCCTTTCCAATCGCCATCTCTTCCATTCCTCTTCTTACTTCCAGACTCTCTCCTCCTCTGCGGATGCTCACTCCATCCCCTAATTCCGAATCCTGTAAGTTTTCCTCTTCTTCTTCTTCTTCTTCTTCTTCTCTCCTCAGAGAAGAAGGGGGATTTTGTGTTTTACTTCTGAACCATTTCAGTTTAGCCTCAATTCCCCATCTGGGGTTCTTTCTTTTTCCATTCCCCTTGTGGGTTTCTCTCTTTTGATCCCCTTTCTTTTAATCTTCCTTAGGATTTCTTTTTCCCCCCTTTTAGAATGATTTGTCGGGATGCTTTTTTTTATTCCTGATGATGTTTCAAATGGGTATGGGGAAATAGCAGAATTTGATTCGTTCGTAACCGAGAAATTTGGGAGTTGCTTTCTGGGTTGGTGGTTTGTATTGGGTTTGCGTGATTTTTGTCGATTCCATGTTTGGGCAACACTAAGAAGAACTGCATCTATTAGTGATATTCAAATAATCAGGTTCTAAACAGATGGATAGTCCTACTATGACGCTCAGCTCTGCCCCTAATTCCAATTCGGGCTCGATTGATGAAACCCCTCGGGTTAAATTCCTGTGCAGTTTCTTGGGAAATATAATGCCTCGTCCTCAAGATGGTAAGCTTCGGTATGTTGGGGGAGAGACGAGGATTGTGAGTGTTACGAGGGATATTACATATGAGGAGTTGATGATTAAGATGAGGGAGCTCTATGAAGGGGCTGCTGTATTGAAGTACCAGCAACCCGATGAGGATCTTGATGCTCTTGTGTCTGTTGTCAATGATGATGATGTGATTAACATGATGGAAGAGTACGATAAGGTGGGTACTGGTGATGGGTTCACTAGGCTCAGGATATTCTTGTTTTCACATCCTGAACAGGACGGTTCGTTTCCCTTCGTGGATGCCGATGAGAGGGATACAGAGAGGCGATATGTTGATGCCCTTAATAATTCAAATGACATGAATGATTTTGGTAGACAGCAACCAGATTCCCCTGTAATCAGTGGCATAGATGATATGCATGGTTCAGAACATTTTTTGAATCCAATTAATATTGAAGGCAGTCTTCTCACTCAGAGGAGTTGTGAGCCCTTATCACAATATCACCTGCATCAGCTCACAATTCCTCATGTTGGATCTGGGCAACAACAACAATCGGTAACTCAAAGGTATAGTGAAATGGAAGCTCCATGGAGTCCTGCTTTCCTTTCACCCAGGCATCATGGTCCATATGATTCGAGACCAGTGGGAGAATATCCATCTTCTCCATCTGCACGATACCGTATGCCGTTCTCAGAGTTGCCAGATAAATATTTGGAAAGAATGCCCGAAGACTATGCAAGGCAGCAAATGACTCACCAACATATGTATGAACATCAACCGCAATATAATGAGAGTGTTGTCTGGCTGCCAAATGGAACAATTAGTGAAAAGTCGGGTTTCCCAGGTAATATATTACATGCACACGGTGTTCCTGATGGTAATAGTTCTTGTGAGAATTGTCGGGCAAATTTTCATCGGTATCAAACACCGATGGAACAAGCTAATATGTTAAATGGACTTCCTCCAGAATACCCTCAGAATAGGGATGCCTTGATTCAAAAAGTAGACATGAAGTTCCATCATGGTATTTTCCCAAATGAGCAAAATGTTAATGATCATCGATCGGCTTATAATGAAACACCACCCCATGAGAGAGGATGGATTATGCAACATCAGATGAGCGTACGAGGGGATGACACGAGAGCACATGTTTCTGGAGTTGGACGCTTAAATGATCACTACATTGTGGATGGTTCTGGTTCAAATTTTCCTCCTACACAAAGTAATATTGTTGATGGCTACCCTTCGCCCATGAATTTTCATGATGAGGTATTTCGTGATCAGGTTGTGCCTAGTGGGCCACATATATGTGTTCCTTCTCCTGAAGATCGTGGTGTTGGATATATGAATATGCCTTATGGATATGGAGGAGATCCTCAATATCCTCCAATGGCGCACAGGCAGATGCCTGGAAATGCCTTGTGGCGAAATGTTCAGAATCCATCACATGTTGCTCCCCCTTATGAAGGATCTGGTTCCCTCTCGCAAGGGAATGTTAGTGTAAATCCAGGATATATTAGAGGCATGCAAGAGGGTAGTCCACGGATTCATATCGGTATAGACCACCAAAATCCTTGGCATGACTCCTCACAAAAAATGTTTGGTATTGAGGGAACAACTGGTTCAGAGCATTTACACGCACATGTTTTGAAGACTAACTCCACCACTGTTGCTCATGACAATCAACAATTTCCGAGTTTAGAACATATCCAACCACATCTAGATAAGATGAACCTTGTTGCTTCTCCTTTGCCAAGGTCAGAGTCATCTTCAACATTTATTCATGAAAAGATGGTTTCACCTTTTCATTCTAGCCAAAATCCACAGCCTAGGGCTGTTAGTGTGGTTAATGAAGCTATGATGATGGAAAAAAAAATTGTGCCTGGAGAAGGAAACGGGCATATTACAACCGATGTGGGGAAAGTTGATGCACACATTGGTTCTCATCCAGAGCAGAATAACACAGATGTTACGTATTCCAAGGTTTCACCCCCTGAGTTGATAAATTCAGACTACAGGAACACACCCGTAGAGAATGGTGATGGCTTGAAACCAGCTGAAGTGACTCTTGAAGAGCCAGAACTTTCTATCAACCGTCTGAGATTCTTACCTGAGTTGATTGCATCTGTGAAGAGAGCAGCATTAGAAGTATCTGAAGAGGCAATGGTTGAAGAAACCACTTCAGGGAGACCTGATTCAATAGGCAAAAAAGAGACTGCAAATGAGGTAGACTCCTTGGTTAGGGCTAAGCAATTTAGGAATTTTCTCTCGTTTGACTATAATTCTTCATTATACTTGTTTATTGTTTTATTTGGCATACAGAATGCCCGTGAGGAAACAGAGTTGGAAACTGAGAGTGACCATCTAAGCTCCGGAATTGAGCCAACAAAGGCAGAAGCAGAAGCCATATCAAGAGGATTACAAGTAAACTGATAATGATGCTCATCTTCTTCACCTCATACTTATGTTCAATTTCCTGGAAGCTTTTTGGCTATTCCTTGTGTTCAACTGTTCATTATGATTTTGCTTCTGCTCTTCACTCATATGCTTTGATTCTTTATTCCTTGTGTTTGTTTTTCAGACAATTAAAAATGATGATCTGGAGGAGATTCGTGAACTCGGATCTGGGACTTACGGTGCTGTTTTTCATGGGAAATGGAGAGGTTCTGATGTTGCAATAAAGAGGATCAAAGCTAGCTGTTTTGCAGGACGACCCTCAGAAAGAGAACGTCTGGTAGAATCATGAACTTATTGCTCTACCTTCTACTAGGCATTTATGGTTATGTTGAATGAATTACTTGGTTCATGCCCTTCCATGTGCTTATTATTTGTCTGTGCTTACTGCTTCCACTTGAAGTTTGTGTAACCAAATATTGACCAGCTTTTTGACACCTCTTTTCTTAGGAATTTCTTGCTGAATCTGTTCGATGTTTTGGTGAAATACACTTGGTTATTGTTTTTTACTTCTTTGCTGAAACAGATAGGTGATTTTTGGAAAGAAGCTTTGATATTAAGTTCCTTACACCATCCAAACGTTGTTTCCTTCTATGGTATTGTTCGTGACGGTCCTGATGGGTCCTTAGCTACAGTGACAGAATTCATGGTAAATGGATCATTGAAACAGTTTTTACGCAAGAAGGATAGGTAAATTGTGCTGTAGAAGCTCTTATGTTTTCTTTCTTAAAGATCTTGGTTCTTATTTTGAATCTAATTCATGTTGAGCTATTTTGATAGTTTGTCCTACCGGGATTGTGATATAATTAGTACCTTTTCTTAGGACCATTGATCGGCGAAAGAGACTCATTATAGCCATGGATGCTGCATTTGGGATGGAATATTTGCATGGGAAGAATATTGTACATTTTGATTTGAAATGCGAAAACCTTTTAGTGAATATGAGAGACCCTCAGAGGCCTGTTTGCAAGGTATATTGAGCTATATTTGTTTGTGAATATTATTACCTGTTATGTTCTGTAATATCCTTCTTTTCTTGTTATTCTTGTGGGACCTATAGGCTTCTATAAATGCATTGTTTTATTCTATTCTTTGTGTTTTAACTTTCTGGATGTTTAGCTTATCGCCTATTGTTCAGGAGGCCAACGATTCAAAATGTCTTCAATTTAATAACTACAAATTTTCTTCCACCACTACTTAAAAGTGAAAAAGATTGGGGGTGGGGACTGAAGTGGGGGGGGAGAGACTTTTATGTTTCGGTAAGGACCTGGATTCTAAGTTCAGATGCTTTGTGAATGGTTTTTTAGATCGGTGATTTGGGGTTGTCAAAGGTCAGACAACACACGCTTGTATCGGGAGGGGTTCGTGGGACTTTGCCCTGGATGGCACCGGAGCTTCTTAGCGGGAAAAGTAATATGGTGTCAGAGAAGGTAGGGCCATCCCTTTCTTAAAGTCACCATTTTGTTTTAACTTACTTTATTTTAAAGCTTATCTGTATACTGCACCATTTTTATTGGTATTCAGATTGATGTTTACTCATTCGGGATTGTTATGTGGGAACTGCTCACTGGAGATGAACCATATTCAGATATGCATTGTGCTTCTATTATCGGTGAGCACTGAACCATGAGAGTAAATTTATGCTCTCTTATCTGTAAGCTGTGCATTTATTAAATTTTATTTTCGAGCAATTGCTCTATTCACGGTTCGGTTCAAGTGCTGAATGACTACGAAGCCATGAAATAGAGATGAATTATTTTGAAATCAATATTTGTTTGCTATACTGATGCCAGTGATGTAGATCTAGGGTAATATATGCACATATATGATATTGGGAAGGTACATATTTTATTTTCCATACTTGCTAGCAATTTGCGATGATTTTCTGATTTTTTTTAATAATGAAATGATATCTTGTGACAACAAATCTAACAGATTTGCTCCATAAATTTGGTAAGAATATCTGGTGGGTTCATTATTTCTCATGCAGGCAATATATTTTAGTTTTTGAGGGGCAAAAGAAAAAGCTTTTTTATTTGTACAGCTACTTCCCAATATTTGTATGTCAATGTTTGCAGATAGTAAGGTTAATCTTGTGGCCCATTTTTTCATTGTTTTATGATAATGATTTATTATGACTTGAATACTTAATTGTTCATGGTCAAACTGTATTATCATGGTGATGGGAAGACTAATGAATGTGTTAAGAAAGAGACTTGGGACCCCTGATATTTTTCATTTTCTTATTTGATTATCTTCTTTATATCATGTGTTCTATCTTCTCTTATTTGTTTTCATTTTTATCTAAGAAACCCATTACATGTTCATACATTTTCTTTGATAAAGGTTCAAAACAAAATCCATTCCATCTTTTTTTCCTAAAATAAAATAAGTATTTTCATTAAGTTTTATGATATTTGGAATGTAACTTAGGTTAAATGTAGTTTTGACCCTTTAATGTGGAAGTTTTCTGTTCACTTTAGTACCTTTTTTTTTAAAGGACTGCTCACTTTTATACTCATTTCAAAACCCTTATTTAGTTGCATTGTTTCATGAACTTTCTAATTTTCAATCTTAGTCTCCCATATTTAGTTCCTGCCATAGATCGAGTAAACCTGCTTTCATTAAGATAAATGAAAGTAAAAAATCATAGTCGAAAAGTCTCCATGGGGTGGCACAGTGGTTGAAGACTTGGACTTTGAATGTATGCTCCCTTCAAGATCCCATGTTCGAGACTCACCTGTGACATTACTCCTTTGATGTCTTTGTTGCCTGGCCTAGAGACGGGCATGGTTACCCTTGTTTCAAAAAAAAGAAATCCAAAAAGAACTTGTAAAACAAGCCAAGCTAAAAGTGTCTATTACTCTTAGCTGGTAAAGACAAATAATGTACCTGCAAAATCTAGCACAATTTTGGCAATGTCAAAGTTGATATCATAGTAACCACTTACCTAGAATATTATATGTACTATGAGTCCAAAGGGGGTAAGTGTAAGTAATTAAATTAAATAATGAATTGTCAAAACTTGAAACTGGTAAATCGTTCCATAGCCTACGAGTCTCTTGATGCTTGGATTCTTAGGAATCATACAAATGAAAGGTCAATATTTAAAATTGGCCAGTGAAGATCTTGTTCTATTGAATCTTCCTATTTCTTGTTTGCAGGAGGAATAGTGCACAATTGCTTACGTCCAGAAATACCGACGTGGTGCGACCCAGAATGGAAGGCTTTAATGTCGAGCTGTTGGGACTCAGATCCAACTATAAGACCATCATTTTCAGAAATTTCTCAGAAGCTAAGGACTATGGCAGCTGCAATGAATTTGAAATAGTTGTAAATCTTGATTAACAACAACCCATCCACTCTTCCATTCGTAAGCTAAGCCAAAAATGGTGAAAGATATTTTTTTTTTTTTTTTTTTTTTTTTTTTTTTTCTATTTTTGTTTTTAAAAATGAAGCATAATTTTTTTTTTGAAACTTTTGGGCCACTTGCTTGTTTGCAAAGTGTAAGAGGGCTATTAAATGTGATGTCATTCTTGTGGGATCCTTTTCGTAAGGTTATGTGTGCTCTAGACTGCATTCCTGGGAGCCTACAAGTACAGATATGAAGAAGATTCATGATATGCAATGGGAATGTAAGCTTTTCCTTTTCTCCTAGCATCGTTAATATTCGAGCATGTTTAACTTCCTCGATATCGTATTGTGATTTCTACTTCCTCAGGGGATGTGCATTTCATATCTCTAGTGGTTCTTTGGCTCAGGATTTCACTTGGGATTTCGCGGTTGAAGCGTATGGTATGCTGCGATTACAATATATATGTTTTCTTCTTTCACTTCTGTATTGGGAGTATTTGTAAATAAGAGAGTTGATCATCTTTGGTAAAGGGAAAGATACTGCTACTGCTACAAAATGTACTTCCATGTATGAGATGTGGATTAATTAAATTTATTATACATATAAGTTTTGAGAAGAAAGATATTGGTTTTGGGTGAGTTTGGTAGGGCCTCATTAGACATGTTTTGATTCCTATTTTGTTATATATATTATGAGCTAGTATTGTGCATTTTGCAGAAAGGACAAGTATATGCCATTTGGATTAATGACTTAACTTCTCAACATTTGCTTTTTGTGTGTTACAGTCTGCTTTGTTACCATCTGTATATGTAAGGTTAGTTGTCAAGTATCATCAGTTAGTCCTTGCTATAATGAATCAGAGATAACATTCTTGTTTTTGGGTATTTGTAATAACACTATGTTCATTAACTCTATTATATAGTTGTAAAGGCTAAACTTTTTTTTGAGAATCAAAAGACTGGCTAAACTTGAAAGGGAAAGAAAAGAAATTTGATGGGTTTGGTTAGAAAGTACAAGGAAAATGAATTGAGGATTGTGAATGATTGCCTTCTTAAGGGAAGAAGCAAGAGACATGTGAGCTCATCAAGTGGCTGAATGTGCAATTTTTCAAAGTACACAAACATGGCTTCTTTTTTTTCTTTTTTTTTTTTTAATAATTTTTTTAATGAACCTGCATCACAGAAAATCTACACAAGTTGCTTCATCTAGAACTTGCAAAATGAGAAGTTATGTCTAGTTAGGATATTATTTTTTTAATTTTAGATATTGGTTGATTGAGTTTGAGTGATTTAATACTTATTTTGTACATCTATAAAAATGGCTACAGACAAAGTAAAACAAAATAAAACCATCATTGATTTAATAGCAATTCGTTACCCTAGATGTTAGATATTATGAGTTTCGAGATATTAGATATTATGAGTGATAAGACGAACAATCCATATTATATCAATCGTGACTTCAATTCGATTCGTAGCTATCTAGTTGTCTTCTCTAGTGATGGAAGACAGTGACAATCTAGGCTGACTCAAATAAGAAAATTACGTTTTAAGTTCTCCACATTCCTAGCTAGTTTGGTATCATCATACATTCTAAGCTAACTCGGAATATTGCAAGACATGAAATTTGTAGAATTTTAATTTTCTTCTTTTTTCTTTATTCAATTATTTGATTTTTTTTCTTTTTATAAAATACAAATTAAGTCTCGGATTAGTTAGATAAGGAAAATATCATATTAGATAAAATAAAGGAGAATGTCTCCATTAAAGTAACATTTAAAGAACGGTTATCTATTGTTGTGCATGAAAAAATCGAGTTTTATCATTAACTGCTCTTAATATTCATTCTTATTTATTATAAATGTAACTAGTCGCTACTAAAGCTTTCAAAAAAAAAAAAAAATTACACGATACTCTTACCAAGTAAATTTAGTAGGAGATGGAAAAAAAGATCGTAAATAAAAATGTTTGTATGAGATTAGACGACACTCTTACAAGTAAATTAAAAATTAAAGGCAATGCCTGAAAGTTGATTGAAATATATCCACTAAAAAATGATTGAAAGCTATATGTTGAACATCAATTAAAGTGTGAATATTTTTGTCATTTTACAAGACCACTTCATTTTTCTATTTTTTTTTACTTTTTTGCTATACATATAAAATCTTTCTATACTATAAGTTATAAATTCATTTCTTTTTAGAATATTACACACGAGTTCATTTGTAGAGAACTCAAAACTTTACCTATGAATCTATGTAGCTTATTAGTGAATTTGACTAAAAGATATATGTGCTTATAAAAAATTATAAAATAAACTACGAGCCAGTAAGAGACAATAATTATAGTGTTGTCAAATCATGTAAGCTACGTCTTTAATTTTAATTCGAGTTGCGAATTCAATCCATACACTTTTTTTTTAGGGAATTGTATTGGGTAGAGCAAATTAATTAAATAATTACATATGTGGTCAAAATTAAAATTATTTTGCAAATTTTTTTTTTTATTTTTTTTTTATTAGATTTTCTTTCTTTTATAAATACAATATTGCCCTTCTTCTATAATTAATACCATATTTATTGTTTTGTTTTTAATATTCCAGATTTCTTCCGATTTAAGTCAAACTTATCAAATATGTTTGATTCTCTCCCAAAATTGAACCTAAATCATAATTAATATCATATTTATTATTTTGTTTTTAATACTATATTTATTGTTTCGACATGTTTTTAGATTTCTGAAATTGAGGAGTCTCGTTATAATTGGTGACGCCGCTCTCACAAAACCCTACTTTTCACGAAATTAGAAGATGAAAATAATATGGTTTTATTATAATACTCTATTATCATGCCCATAACATATATACTTATAATGTATTACAATATGCATTTCATAAAAATGATACATTTCGAACATTGAAATACACTAGCATCGTTGTGATTGTTGACGGCTAATAATACGATTTAACGGTTTAACTATAATATTATATTACTCTTAACATAAATTATAATACGGTTTAACTATATATATTAATGAAGAGAATATAAAAATAATATAGTTTAACTACAATATTATATTACTCATAACATAAACAATACTCTATTGCAATTTACGTTACATAAATACGATAATACTCATTTACTCAATATGACTTTTATTTCGATTTTTCTTTGCAAAAAAACAATGATTATTATTTGAATTAGTTTGCTTCATATGAATGTATTCAAAACTTTGCACAGACCATAAAACAAACTTTATATATATAAACCTGAATTAAGATTAGAAAAATCAATTGAAATTTGTTAAAAAAAAAAAAGCTTTTGGAACCTGAGCATGAGAGCAGAAGGAATGGAGAGTTTAACGAAGTTCAAAATCCCACGAAACGCTTCACCGGAGAAACCAGTCCACGTCTTCCGGCACGACGGCGACACCCTAACATACACCACCAACGTGGCCGCATTTATCCGGTAAGACACGGCATTTTGGCCAAGGCCGCCCGGGGCATGTTAGAATAAACTTAATGCTATGGTTTTAATGTGTTTTAATTGTTGGAGGTTTTGTTTTGAATTAGGATTTATGTGGCTAGTAGTTATGGCAAAATAGTTTTATTTTGACTAAGGAGTTAGTAGGTTTTTGTAACGACCCGTATTTTCATAAAGACGTTTCTGGTGGTTTAGGTCGTTATTCCCGTTATCGTTGGTCCTTGGAGAGAGAGTTTGGAATTTGATTTGTTAGCCGAGATTTATATTTGATTTTTAGTATTTATTTAGATAAATCTAAGTTGGGGAGTTCGTTCGGGATTTATGGATTTAAAATTATCATTTGTGTTTTGGGGCTTTGGATTTTATTTGGTAAAATTAAGAGTTAGTTGGTCGTAGTTGGGTTTCGAACCCTTGACCTTTGGGAGGAGCTAGGTGATGGGAAGCTTGTATTTTAAAAAGAATTAAAAGAATTGTCCAACCTAGGATTTGAGCCATGACCCTTGGAGTAGTATTTTATTTGGGGTTTAATTTAATTAAAAAGAAAAGGTAAAAGGGAGGGATTCTAGAGTTAGGGCTTCTTCTCATTCTCCCTCTTTTGTTTGGTGGCCGTCATGGGTATTCTCTCAAGATCCTCTTCTCC
>JBBMEF010000021.1:6493450-6515668 GCA_037832685.1 Sicyos baderoa | reverse complement strand
AGCAGAAAAAACTCCCTCCTCCGTGCCCGCCTTCGAGCCCAAGACCGGCTTCGCCCCACTCTCCGACGAGAGAACGACGGAACCCCAAGAACGCACCCATGGGTGCCCAAGAACGCTCTCCGACGGCTCTTCAAGAAGAAGGTCGTTGAGCCCAGCGAAGTGTCTCTCTCTGACCGAGAGAACGAGAGAGAACTTCATCGCTATTGGCTATTCATCTTCAGCTGCGATTTGAGAAGGAAAATGAGGAAGAAGGAGCGAAATGAGGAACGGCCATGGTCGAAAATTAGGGCCTCCGGCACTCTCCCTCCTTCCCTGCGACGCTCTTCCTCCTTCCCTGCGGCGCTCTCCTTCCCAAACCCTTCGTTTGATAACTATTTGATTTTTTGTTTTTGATTTTTGAAATTTAAGCTTATTCTCACTTAAATTTCCTACAATGTGTTCCGTGCCTATAACATATTCATCTTCTTTAAGGAAGTAAGAGAACACTAACCAACTTTAAAAAAAAATAATAATAACCTTCTAAAGTTTGTTTTTATTTTTAAAAGTTGGTTAATTAGGATTCTCCTACTTTCTTAAGGAAGGAAAGATGGATATATAATAGGAAGAGTGTAACACATTATAGAAAAATTGTAGGAAATTTGAGTGAGATTAGGCTTAAATTTCAAAAACCATAAATAAAAAACCAAATATTATCAAATGGGGCCTAAATCTACAAAAATAAAGTTGAATTTTCCCGCGAATATGGTTCAAATTATGTAAACAAAGTTGTCCATTTTCCCGGGCCCGTGAAAACTAGCTCCTAATGAGATGGGGAATGGCTGATTAGAGGGTGAATGATAGAGAAAATGAGAATGAAATTTTTTTTTGTAAGCTAAAAGTCATCTCCGCCCTATTCTGCCCCATGGACATCTCTAGTTGCAATTAAGTTAGTTTAAAAAATAATAATAAAACTTGTATTGAAGTCTGCTGCAAACGCCGTGGTTCAAAAAGTATATTTTTCATAGATATTTTTTAATCAAACGACTTTAAACAATTAGAATCAGAATCAAAAGGTGATATTAATATAATATTTAAATTCATTTTTAATTTGCAATCACTGAAATCTGAACAACTTCAGCAGTCTAATTGGCACTTATGTTCGATGTCAAATAAAAATAATGGTTCAATGTCAAATAAAAAAATAGTTCGATCTCATCTCAACCTCGTTTATATATATATATATATATATCATACTATTTAAAGTGTGGCTTAGGGAAATTATTAATTTTGAAATGGATATTTATGCTATTTAACTTTTTACTTTTATCAAAGCTTAATATGAATATAAAGTTTAAATTATATTTTAATCATTAAATTTCATTCATAATTTACATTTTCGTAACAAAAAAGTGAATTAAACGTACCTATGAGAGAATTTTGTGTTGGGGATTTTACTACGGTGTACAAAAAAAATTAACAATGACTATCCAATCTATGGGTGAATTGGTTTGGTTTTTTTTGCCAAATTAAAAACTAAATCAATTCAATTAATTTGACAAAAGGGATGAATGTCCAATAAAAAATAAAATTATAAATAATTTGAGTTTTCTTTATTATGTGGGATGATTTGTAGCGGAAATGGGGAAGCCATTGAAGGAAGAAGCAAGTTGAGAGAATGGATGTATTATTGATGAAATAGAGAAGATGAAGAATGTAACGACCCGACTTTCTAAAATACTCTAATAGGATGTTACGGGCGCATGCATTTTTAAAAAGTTCATTATAGATTAATTGAAGACATGCGATTACCAACAAACCTTATAAAATCATGAAAACACTACTTAAAGTTCGAAAATATATAAACATGGTTCGGGATCCCGATAGTTCAAAACAAATACCGTTTAAGAGAGTTCAAAACATAAAGTTCGACACTAATTAAAATAATGCGGAAGGGAAAATGTCGACACTGTGTCCATGATCGATGCAGCTCCCAGCCTAGCCACCTCGGAATGGGTCTGTACTTGAAAATGTAAGGGGTGAGTATATCGAAATATACCCAGTAAGGACAGGAGGCCCACTATGGGGTTAAGCATGCAAACAGAAACAAGTTAGAAAATATGGAAAAGTGAAGATTTAGTGACTCGTGCATGTCGTTGTGATTGAAAGCCTATGTGATTAATTCGTATCTCCGTAAATTGTGCTTTGCTCGTCTATGTGTCGACTGAGTACCTGCTTGTTGTTTTTGAATAACTGAATCGCTTAGGGTTATACATGTAGTTATGATTGGATTACTCATAATGTGTTAGTTAGCTCATAAATGATATGTGCATGTCTGGTTGTTGTTTGATCCATCTAAGATTGTATGTATTCATGCTGTTATGACTATATGTTCGGTTTCTCTGATTGCTACCGAGGGTTTCTTTTGTAGCAACTCGTTATCTCGATATTTAATTTATGATTAGCGTTAGAATCACTAGGTCAGTTATTGTATTAACCACCTAGAGGAGCAGATAGCTCACTCCCTATAAGGCTCGTGATGCATGATGATGTTCGTGTTGTTAATGTGAATCGCTAGCGCCCCTTAGGAACCGAGCGAGGATAAGGATCCTCTTTGCTTCGAGATACGTGGTTGGGTCGCATTACCCTTTGGGTTGACTATATATATCCGACCTCGGTGGTCGGATCCCGATCACAAGTCACATTGTTTGCAGAATAACGAGTTCCTTGGTTGTTGAGCACATGCCTAGATTAGATTATGTGTGACTCTATGGCTAGCTACCTCTTCTGTTATACATGTGGGGTCCTATCTGCTCCGTGCATGTTCCCACTTGTTTACCATCCCAGTATGAGAGATGGTGGGCAGTTCGTCTGCATTGACCCGGATACTTACTAGAAGAGGCCACTAAGATAGATGAAGGCGTGGAGGAATGCCTGTCGGTGAGCCGGCATGCACTATGGGATGTTGACTGCAGGCAGTCGGTCCCACATGTTGGGGATGTCTATGTGTGCCCCGAGCCCGAGGTTTAGGGACCCTGCAGTTTCCTTCACTCGTTCCTCTTCCTGACAGGGTCAGATGACTAATCGACATTGTGTATGCCCTTAGTGACACAACTAGAATGTCGATGTCTTGCCCAAGATTTAGGCTGTGTTTGGGCCCAATTATGTTGACATCGAGTTGGTTGTAATAACTGAACACATGTCCCCTCACCATTTATCATAATCAGTGGTTATCTATACCGACATGCCCTTTTGTATTGCTTCAATAATCAACCTTCCTTACACCGTTCACCTTGACCCATAATTCTTATGATGCCTCCGTCTACCATAACCAAAGTGGTGTCCCAAACACACCCCGAGGGATGCTAAGTGTTCCCCTCATTTGTGGTGAGTCCCTAGTAGAGGCCAGGCTACCCCGAGACATTTGTGTATGTCTCTTTGGACACGGTATGGGACGTGTCCTGGCCCGAGACTCCGGGAACCCCATCGTTCCCTTACTCGTGGCCTTCCCCGACAGGGTCGGGTGACTTTTGGTGTTTGCGTGCCGCTTCTGCTACGCTATTGGAGTGGCGCGGTGAAAGCGTTGCGGGTCCCTGGCAGAGGTCAGGCTACCCGAGACCTTCGTGTATGTCTCCGCAACACAGCTCAGCGGGTCCCTGGCAGAGGTCAGGCTACCCTGAGACATTTGTGTATGTCTCTGTGGACATGGTTTTTAGACGTGTCCCGACCCGAGGGTTAGAGAGACTAAGTGTTTCTCTCACTTGTGGTCCTCTTCCTAACAACAATCAGATGATTCTATACTTTTGCACACGGCTTGCACGCCGTCGTTTGACATTGTCTGCTCGTGACCGGCCCATGGGTCGGGCACGCATGTGCGAGGCACTTAGCTTCATTTGTTGTATTTTCTAACTTGTTTCTGTTTGCATGCTTAACCTCATAGTAGGCCTCCTTACTGGGTATATTTCGATATACTCACCCCTTACATTTTCAGGTACAGACCCATTCCGAGGTGGCTAGGTTGGGAGCTGCATCGATCATGGACACGGTGTCGACATTTTCCCTTCCGTATTATTTTAATTAGTGTCGAACTTTATGTTTTGAACTCTCTTGAACGGTATTTGTTTTGAACTATCGGGATCCTGAACCATGTTTATATATTTTCGAACTTTAAGTAGTGTTTTCATGATTTTATAAGGTTTGTTGGTAATCAATTGCATGTCTTCAATTAATCTATTTTGAACTTTTTAAAAATGCATGCATCTGTAACACCCCATTAGAATATTTTAGAAAGTCGGGTCGTTACAAAGATAGAGTAACTCACAATACAATAAACCTAAAGAGCTATATATATATATATATAAACTATAAAACCCTAATACAAGACTAAATGGCCCAATAAGCCTTACAATATTAAGCCACAAAGATAACTAATATTAATATCTAATACTACATTAATCATCTAATAGTCTAACATTATGACGGTAAATACATAATCGAATCCATCCCATCCATTTGACAAAAAGAGGAATTGGACCATGTCCAATAGGACATTTATTGACTCAAATTTTAATTGTTTTGATTCTTACAATTTTGTTCTTTTTACTATTTTATTTCCCACGATCGAACGGCCTAGCCCTTCATCCCAATCCCTTTCTATTCCTCTTCTTCCCGCCCTCTTTCACTCTTCTACCATTAAAGAAAACTAATTAAATACAATTTTTGTAACGATCTTGACATTTGAAAGTGAAAAAATTAGAGATATATATTTTGACAATCAAACTTTAAATAATATTTTCAAAAATAAGAATTGAATGCGTACAATACATTATCATATATGATGGTGGATAAACCAATAATGAAACAATTGAACTGGAGAACACTTGTACCTACAAACAAATAATAATAAAAAAAATTGTTAGAAAGATTTAAATTTGAAAAAACTTTAAAAAGATCAAGTTGATGAGAAATCAAATGTTATTTTAAAAGATTGTACTAAAAAAAAAGTTATTTTAAAAGATAACACTCAAAATTTTTTTAATTCATTTTCAAAAGATTTAAAATGTGAGATAATGTTTTACTGTGTATATATCACATTAGTATAGATATTCAACCCTAGTATAAATATTTTGATATTAACTATAATTAATAAAAAAAAATCAAGTCAACTCACCATTAGTATTGATGATGATTGCTCAATTGGGTGTAAGTGTGCTCCGTTAGGGTGTGTAAGTATACTTAATATGCACGAAAAATTGCTCTGTTTGGATGTGTAAGTGTACACAATATCTACAAAATTACAAACGTGAGAGAAGAATGATTGTACAAACAAAAGAAAACCCTAAAATTCAATCCTCAATCCTATACGTTGTATGTATTATATTGTGAATTTCAGCCAATGCTAAAATTTTAATACACAATATTCTCGTCGTCCCAAACCCCGTCTAATATAATTGTCATAGACGTGGCTTCAATTGAGGATTAAACCCTTTACCCGAAAAAACCCTAAAAAATTTAAGTAGTGCTTCGTCAATGCTCTGGTCAATGTTGAGTCGATCACCTGAAACTTTGTAAAAAAAAAAAAAGAATGTAGATGAAATAGTGCTTAACTATGAGGGGCCATCTCTAAAACGTTAGACTTTCAATGATGACCAATTTACAAAAGAAAATCTAAAATAACTCAGCTGGTAATGAAGGTATTTTCCAACTAAAAGGAAAAAGAATTGAAGTAATTGAATTTAAAAAAGAAAAAAAATTATTGAAATGAATATTTGTTTTTTTTTTTAATTGTTTTAAAAATCAATTGGTGGTTGTTTCCTTTTGGTTCATAGATGATAGATTCAATACAATGAATTTTTATCTATTTTTGTAATTTTTTTTTTAATATAGTCTGAAAATAAAGATTAAAGGCATGGAGTGAATTATTTATCTCATTATCATATATATATATATATATAGTAATTAGTTTAGACACCAATTTAATTAAACTCAAAAAATGAGTAAACATGGATTTAATAATTATATGAGAAATAAGTATTTACTACGAGCTCCAACCTAGAGGAAAAATGAACATCCATATTAATAATTGATTAATACAATTTTACGACATTCCAAATTTTAATATAAGGTTCTATTTAATAGTCATTTTTATTACTTTTTTTCTAGTTTTTTTTATTATTTTTTTTTTAAATTTGGTTTTTAATTTTCTATTTCAAAAACTAAAAATTATATATATTTTATAGTTTTATATAGTCTTCAATTTTAAAAAAAATTGAAATCCAAAAAATACTTTGATAATTGTTTTTATTTTGAAAACAACAATATTTGGTTATTAGTTTTCCTTTTTGGTTAAAATACAATTTTGGTCACTCAAGTATCACTTTTATTCTATTTTGGTCCAACAACTACACGACTCACAAGCGTCTTTCTGTACACTCAGCGGTAAGTTTATCACTTCCTCAGCCATCACTAATTTTAGTTTATGCTTCCTATTTATCTACGTAATCTTAACTAATTAGTCAAATTAGAAAGACGAAAATACCCCTGTAACTTGTTCATTATATTACAGACTCCACCGAATTCGTACAAGTTGTTTATTTATTTTTTGAATTTTATGATTTATTTGTTTGAATTAAATGATCTCATCCGAATTTGAGGATATTTTTTATCCAATTTTATCTTAAGAAAGAATCAAATTTATCCTTAATTGACCTACTATATAATTGGACATTTCCAAGCACACCGATAAGATTGATTGTTCGTACTTCACTTCTATTTGTGAGTCATTTTCTTCGTTTTTCTCATCTGGGTAGCTGAATTTTCACTGTTTTTGGATTTTGTTTTGTAAATCTTTGATGGGTTTCAAATTTTCTTTCCTGATTCTTTGTTTTTGGGCACTGATGATTTTGGGTATTCGATTTTTTTTTTTTGTTCTGATCGAGGTTTTTGTGGTTATTGTTGCAGAAGTTTGGTGTAGAAATGAAATCGCGGAACGTTTTGGTTCCTGTTCTGTGTTTTATTGTGTTTTTGGTTGGAGTGGTGAGAAGATTGTTCATCATGTTTGTCTCAATTTTTGATAGAATGTGATTATACTTTTGTGGTTTGGTTTGTTTGAATTTGTGTTTGGGGTTCTTGCAGATTGCTGATCCTCCCACATGTCCTGCTGATCTGAATAGTGGATGCAGTCCTTCTGGGGATTGGGAGGGGGAATTTTTCCCTGATATTCCCAAGATTAAGTATGAGGTATCTTGCTGTTCAGACATGCATTTATTGTCTTTGTATTTATCAAATTCTTCCTAGAGTGTTACTTGAAATTGGATTGCTCTAGGGTTTCTGCAAGTTTTTCATCATGGATTGACATGTCAAAAGGGTTTCGAGGAGCCACAAGGTTGACGGTTCAATCCATGGTGGCTTTAACACTCACGGATATATATAAAAAAACACTATTTTAGCTATGAGTTTGCTATTCAATAGAATGGTGCTTCTCCAAAATATTGTAGTTGTATTGTACCAAACTCACCCTATCAAGGGAGCGTTGGGGAGAATGAAACTAAAGCTCTTGGTTCAGATCTATTTTTGGATTATACTTTTATGGTATTGTTTACTTTATAATTGATTGTTGATGACTAACTCATAGTTCCACCTTTTTTTTCTTCCCTTTTTTGCATACTCCTAATATAACAGGGCCCTGCTAGCAAAAATGCACTGGCATTTAAATGGTATAATGCTGATGAGGAAATTCTTGGGAAGAAAATGAAGGTGTTGTTTCTTTACTCCAAAAATGATTTGGGTTTCAAAGAATATGTTAATGGTTTATGGAAGGAAGTATTATTTTGATTACAGGACTGGATGAGATTCAGTGTTGCCTTTTGGCATACATTCCGCGGGACAGGAGGAGACCCATTTGGTGCTGCCACCAAGTACTGGCCATGGGAAGATGGTACCAATTCAGTGGCTATGGCTAAGAGGAGGAGTAAGAGGCGATTTTATAACCTCAGTCTGCAGCATTTTCCATTTGGTAAATTTAGCTGGTCAATTATATCTGACATTTGTTAATGTTTTGATGTGCAGTGAGAGCTAATTTTGAGTTCATAAAAAAACTTGGAGTTGAGAGGTGGTGCTTCCATGACAGAGATATTGCCCCTGATGCACCAACATTGGAGGTATTACTACCAGGTTCCTTGTATTCCTTCAGCTTTGTGACCTTTTATGTGTTAGGGAACACTTGAGTTTTCAAACTAAATTTTATTCTGTTTTTATGAATTTTGTAGGAAACTAATGCAAACCTTGATGAAGTAGTGGCACTTGCTAAAGAGCTTCAGGTAATTGTAATTGCGTTATATGTTCGGGTGCTATTTTGATAAATGCATTTAGAAAATGTGTAAGTAGTTCTACTTTCTGCTGAATGTGCGCAAGAGGCGTATTACTCTACAGAGCATCTCTTGTAAAAGTAGAAACAGGTTGATAACCTCGAGCTTGATGCTCAATGGCGTTACTAACCTCGAGCTTGATGCTCAATGGCATTATTAACCTCGAGCTTGATGCTCAATGGCGTTACTAACCTCGAGCTTGATGTCCTCACCGAGTTGAAGGCTTGATTGTCATCGGTTGCTATGCAGGGAACCAAAATTAAACCTCTGTGGGGTACAGCACAATTGTTCCTTCACCCTCGATATATGCACGGTGCTGCTACGAGGTAATATTCTTAGACCTTTGTTATTCATAGCCCACTATTCCTGAATTTCATTGCTGAGCTTTTTTTATTCCTGCAGCTCTGAAGTTGGCGTATATGCATATGCTGCTGCTCAAGTCAAGAAAGCAATGGAGGTGAGAGTGCAGACATGCGTTTGAAGTCACAGTGCTTACCTTACTTTTCATTTTATATACCATATTCAAAGAAGTATCTATGCTAACTTACATTTTGTTCAGGTCACTCATCATTTGGGGGGAGAAAACTATGTATTCTGGGGTGGCCGCGAGGGTTATCAGACTCTCCTTAACACTGACATGGGGAGAGAGCTTGATCATATGGTGAGCTATTACAAAGTCTTCTGTTAGTTGGACAAGATATATGAAGCTTGTTTTCTTGTTTTGTTATTTAAATGAATTCTCTCTCATTTTAAATTGAGCTATAGAGATTGTTTTAATCTGTTTGCAGGCCAGGTTTCTTCAGGCCGCGGTCGCCTACAAGAAGAAGATTGGATTCAATGGTATGTTTGATTTTCAAATATTTCATCAATATGAGAAATTGACAATTTGCATTATGAGTTCCTTGGGATATTCAGTGGTAGTTTCTCTTGTTAAATTATTTTCTTGAACTTTGCAGGAACATTGCTAATTGAACCCAAGCCCCAAGAGCCTACCAAACATCAGTATGTTTCCTTTCTTTCTTTTTTATTTTCTTCTCTTTTATGAATGTTGAATTAGGTTAAAGCGCCAATCAACCTAAAAGCGAGAATTCAATTTTAATTGGGGAGGAAACGTCCTCCTAATACCATGTTAAATTATGTTAAATCATCGATCAACCCAAAAGCTTAAGCTGATTAATTGGGTTAAATTTAATTATGTTAACCAACAATGAATATGTTGGTTCACCCATTTATACACGCCTGTTTTGGGCCGTGGCTTGTGAACTTCTATGCTTATGAATGGTTTTATTTAATCAGGTATGATTGGGATGCTGCAACATCAGCTAATTTCCTGCGAAAATATGATCTTATTGGTAATGATCTTGTCTTTTCTCATAGCTTCTAATAGCTTTTGATGCTTTCTTTCTACATGCCCAATTATCATTTTTATTTTCTTTCTTAAAATGTCATTTTTGATGTATTTATATTTTTTTTGTACTGATTTTATTCCCCTCATTTCTGGTGTAGATGAATTTAAGCTCAACATTGAATGCAATCATGCCACCCTATCGGGTCACAGGTAAGCAATCCACAAGAAATGATTGATTTTGATTATATCTATCTTCTAGCTGCAATGATTTTCTGAAACTTCTCTTGTATTACAACAATATCAGCTGCCACCATGAACTTGAAACTGCAAGGCTCAATGGGCTTCTTGGAAACATCGATGCCAACACCGGCGATCCTCAAATTGGTATTAAACGAACCTCAAACAGCTTGAACTTATTGTATTCTTATGTGATTACATCAGGCAAAACCCATAGAAGGGTAGACTACTAATTTTAGCTATATAATGTAACAGGTTGGGATACCGATCAGTTTCTGACTGACATTGGAGAAGCTACTTTGGTTATGCTCAGTGTTGTGAGAAACGTATGTAATATATCTTGTGTCGTTTCAAACCATAAATGGTTCTAAGCTTCACAACATGCAATATTCGAAATTTTCATGTTTCTTTCCTTCTGTGGGCAGGGAGGATTGGCACCGGGTGGGTTCAACTTTGATGCAAAATTGTAAGTTGGTTTCTTTCTATTCTGATTTTGATTACTTTCTTTCTGTGACATTTTCTCATTCATTGTTGCTTTGCTGCTTATCGGCAGGCGAAGAGAGAGTACAGATGTTGAAGATTTGTTTATTGCTCACATTGGTGGAATGGATACCCTTGCTCGTGGACTCCGAAATGTCGCCAAGCTAAGCGAGGTAGTACGTTTATTCCTAACCTTCTCTTATCATTCTAACTTCAGCATATTCTATTCGAGTTTTGGGTTTGTGTTTTGTTCTAACCAGTAATGATGTTTAACGGCGATCTCTTGGTATAGGATGGTTCCTTAGCGGAGCTTGTTAGTAAGAGATACCGGAGTTTCGACACTGAATTTGGTGCACAAATAGAGGTAATCTAATTAATTAGCTTCATTTCATTATGCATCTCAACTTTGTTTTTACCCAATTCTTTAACATAATGTTCTAAATCTTTTTCAGGCTGGTAAGGCTGATTTTGAATATCTTGAGAAGAAGGCCATGAAATGGGGAGAGCCAAAGGTTCCTTCTGCCAAGCAGGTAAACACAGATACACTTCATTACTTCAAACTTATTTGTTGCTCCGATAAAAACACCTCTTTAAGGCTTGTAAAAGCATATGGAATTTGGCACCTCCGGGCCTGTTTGAACCCGATCGTTCCTGAATGGTGCAAACTAAGAAGTACGGACACGAACACGTCGAGGACACGTTATTTATTATTATTATATTTTATGATATACTATTAAAAAATTAAATTAAAATACTTTTTTCTTTTTACTAACTATGAAAAGTAATTCAAACAAGGATGAACGTGAAGATTCAATTAGCGTTTGAATTTAACCCACTAAGTTCATTTAAATCCAATAAAAAAATAAAATATTTTAGTGTATTTTCTCTTTTCTTTCCTTTTTCCATCTCAGTGTCGTCGACGGCCTCCACCCATCAGCACTACCCATTGTCGTGTTATCGGCCATTTGAAACAAATAAGTCTTAAATGAGGTGTCCATGAAGTGTCCATATACGTGAAGTGTCCGAAATTAAAAAATAAAAAATAAATAAAGGACACGGAATTTAGTGTCAGACACGTATTTGAAGAGTGTTTAGAAGTATCGGGTGTTGGACACGTATCCGACACGGACACGTCAAAATAGAAGTATCCGTGCTTTCTAGGGTGCAAACATAGGATATTCAAATAACCCAACCTGATATTTCCAATTAATTCTACCAAAATTGTACTGAATTGAATAAATTAACTGATTGGGTTTGGTTGGATTTATCATCAAGTCACGTTGTCACGTTTGGATGAATACTCTTAATTCTTTTAATGATCACTCCCAGTTGTTGATTTTGATTAGAAGATTATGTGGCTGAACTTAGCTGATGAGAATTATTGGGTAAAATGTTTCAGGAACTTGCTGAGATGCTTTTCCAGGCAGCACTATAAAGAAACAAGACCGTTTCCTTTTTTTTTTTTACATAGTTTTTATGGTTTAGAATAATGGAGGGCAGTCCCATGGTGGTCATGGCAGAAAGTAGTACAGGTATAGTTTTAGGCTTAATGGGTCAGCAAATAACATTATCTTTGGTTGGTTGTGACATTAATTTAGTTTTTACAGTAAGAAGTCATATGTGAATGTTCATTGGGTTTTCCAAATATTCTTTATCCTATCTACTTCTTGCAAATGGATGCCTTGTGATTTGTTGCTAGGCACTGCAAGGGCGTGGTTACATTTGAATCTATATTATATCAAATAACCAAGAAACTACTAGATAAGTCAAGTTTTGATAGAAATTTGAAACGAGAATACCCTCCTTGAGATTCAAATGTATTCACTTAAAATATGCATATCTTCTCACTACTAATCCGTTTTTAATTTGCTCCCCAAATATTTGTCTATATACCCCTTTATTATTGGGTGGGCGGGCGCACTTAAGCTCTTTTGATATAGATGTCAGGATGCAAGTTCGTGATTTGTATGTAATTCAATTCAAAGTTGTTGTATGTAATATGTGAAAAAAAAAAGACAATCATACTCAAAATGTTGGTCTACATACAATATAATTATAGTTGTCTAATGTCAAGAAGTTGTGATTTATTAACATGGTAACAAATATAATTAAAATATTAATTTTAATTGGTTAATTATAAATCTAGTCCCTGTAATTAAGAAAGTTAGAAGGGAGGGGTAAGCAACGAATTTCATAAAAAGAAGCAAAATTAATTTATATTATTAATATTAATATTTTGTATATTTTTCGGTGGGAAGCGACGTAGATAGAGCGAACCGCGGCGGGAGGAGCAGGGCGAAATCTCAGTTTCCGATTTGGAGAATTGCGAATCGAATTGGAGATTCTCACTGTGACTGACTCTGTTTTCTTCTTCTCCACATTGTATATTCTTTGAGAGCTCTCTGCGTTTCGTTTGGGATCTGATCTATTCATAACCTCGCGTTTCTGTGTGCCCAACAACAACATACATGGGCATTTTGTTTACTCGAATGTTTTCTTCGCTCTTCGGGAAGGAAGCCAGGATCCTTATTCTCGGCCTCGACAATGCCGGCAAAACTACCATTCTCTGTACGCTTCCCCCCCTTCTACTTTTATGTTTTCATGCACATTTGGTTCAATTTTGTAATGCCTTCTTTTTTAATTTTGTGTAGATCGGCTCCAGATGGGGGAGGTTGTCTCCACAATTCCAAGTTCGTATTCTTTCCCAATCTCAGTTTTATGGATCATTTCATACTCTCAAGGGGTTGCTTGAAAAAACCCAATGCTTGCTTCCATCAATTCTCTTTGCTGCTTTCTATTCTATTGTTGCAATTTTTTTGTTTCTTGCCATCCTATTTAGGTTTCAGGAAAAAAATTGAAATCTACACCTTGAATGTTAAAATTCAGCTTCAAGAACTACAAGCATGCAATTTGACTTTAGTTTTCAATTATTTAGGCCCCGTTTGATAACTGTTTTTGGTTTTTGAAATTTAAGCCTGTTCTCACTCAAATTTCATACAATGTGTTCCACCCCTTCTATCATATATTCATATTTCCTTAAGAGAGATGTGAATACTAACTAACTTTTCAAAACAAAAACAAACTTTTGGAAGCTATTTTTTTTTTTTTTTTCAAATTTTGGTTTGGTTTTTATAAATATAGATCGGAGGTAGATATCCAAGTAAGAAAAATCACATGGTAAGGTAAGATAATTGTTATAGGCTTAAGTTTAAAAAACGAAAAACCAAATGGTTATCAAACGAGGCCTTAATTGAAAACATTGGAAAGTTGATTGAAAGCAACCACAAAAGGTTAACCGTCACCTCTTAGTTCCTCAAAACCTTCTTGATCACTAAACCAACCGTGGGGCATATATATAGGTATTTCTTGGCTATGTCGACATCGACCTACAAGCCAAACCTATTAAAATCCCATTCACAGTTTTCTTTGTATTTCATGCTATTGGACTTGTATTTACTGATTTACCTACATATTTTTCTCTTTGATGGACTCTTAGTGCTGTATCGATATACTTTTATGTAACATTGTTGTGTGTACACGGTTGGTTCTTTTGTGCTTGCTTCCTCATGCCTTCTTGTTACAGTATCTTCCATATTTCTTAATGGAAGTGTTTCGTAAGTGAAAAGTTGATTTGGAAATAATTGTTTCTTGCATTGGCTTTCCTTCATCTACTGTTCTAATGTCTTGTAAACTATATCCTTTTTTGATGCAGCGATTGGATTTAATGTTGAAACTGTGCAGTACAATAACATCAAATTCCAGGTCTGGGATCTTGGTAAGCAAATCTAGTTCCTGATATATTTTTAATTTTAGTGAAGATATGTGAGATCCCATATGGTTTCATTCTCTCCATTACTATTCTGATGGGAACACAACACAATCTAAAAAAGGAAAGGAGAAAAAAAGAGAGAGACAGAGGAGCATGGATTGTTCTGTTAAATGGATAAATAGCATATGCAGCTAGATTTGTAATAATATTTTTCCAAGTCCAACCAACATGTGATCCATTGTAAATAGTTATTGTGCTACTCCTTTTTATTTATTTATTTATTTATTTATTTTTATTTTTATAATTTTAATTATAATTTTTTTGTTACAAGAACGAATGTCATTGGGGGAAAATATTTTAGTCATAGGCCATATGTATGCATATTATCGTATACTCGTTATCTCAAAGCATTTCCTTTGAAAGTGTGTGTGATTGCATTTGCATGCTTCTTACAATAACGATCTTAGATTATTTTGTCAAATCCATCTAAGCATCTTGGTTATGTCATTAATTGCCTTTTGTTGTTTATATGCAGGAGGACAGACTAGTATCAGGTTAGTCTTTTCCTTTTGTCAGCTTTTAGTAATATCCCTAGAAAGTTGAAATTCGATGCGTTTTCTAGTTTTTTCAGTTAGGAAAGGCAGAGTTGAATAAAATCTGTTTAAAAAACAGTCTAAGCCAATAGAGGCTTGGATTATTTCTGAAAGAAATCAAAAGTGGATACATTAACCTGTTTCATTTGAGCCTGTATCTGACTTCATAAATAGGCTCTCTCATCTCATGTCATGTATCTACAAGATATTGTTTCTGAAGTTGACTAATTTGTGTATTTGTGACTTGACAGCCCGTCTATGTTCTACTTGTATACAAGCTATAATTGGGGTTCCCTACATAATTTTTTTTTTCTTTTATCGTTTTTCTTCTCTTCTCTTTTTAAATGGTCAAGCTAACTAGTTTCTTGCCTTGTGTCATAGACCATACTGGAGATGCTATTTCCCAAATACGCAAGCCATAATATATGTGGTTGATTCAAGCGATACTGATAGGCTGGTGGTAGCAAAAGAGGAGTTTCATGCAATTCTTGAGGTACTATTTGGTCGGCACTTGTTGCAAAGTTGGTAAACATAATATAGAAATTCGTCAAATGCTTAACTTGTGTGTTTCTGAAATTAGGAAATGAAGTCCATGATTAATTATATTTTAAAATTATGCATTTTAAATGGTTTTATTTGATGCTGAGTAAAACCTCAAATATTGAGCTTGGTAATAGTTGTGTAAGTTTGTTTACTTGATAAGTTTCCTGTTTTCAGTTTATTTCTGTTGGCCAGTTCCAACATTATTTTTTTCTTTTGCGTGTGTATGTTTGTTCAGGAAGAAGAGTTGCGGGGTGCAGTTGCCTTAGTTTTTGCAAATAAGCAGGTTAGTGTTGCCTATTATTTATATAACTCGATTTTTTTTTTCTTTTGTCGGAGAAAAGATCCGATTAGCCCTTGGATTCTAAAAAAAGAATCAGATAGTTCAGGACTAAGTGTGTGTATGCAATTGGGCTTAAAAAGTGGGATTTAGGGATTTGTTTGCATGTGTTTTGAAAAGAACATAAAAAATACCATTTCATTTTCTTAAAAAATTTGTTTTTTCCTTTCTTCGATTTAATTACCTTTCATTTTACTTATTAAAATACATTGTGAAGTTAGGTGACTATAAAATGTGAGAAATGATGGATCATATGTGGATAATTATTACAAACGAAACAAATACTGGGAACTGTAATTCTTATTTCGGTCCAAACATACTTGAAAACAGCTAAACCTTATTTCTTTCATTAGCATTTCCCTCTTACAAATTTCCCTACCAAGTCTTTTGAAGTTTGAAAACTGTTTCTGTAGCTGTTTCTCAAAACCACAATATGATGTCCTTGACATGTATCGGAGATATTTTGAATGGATTATTGCACACAATGCTTAGTACGAATGGTTCATGTAATGCATTTCTAGTTTCTATCTTTTCTAGTTATCGTCTTCCCATTGGTATAGGATCTTCCGGGTGCACTCGATGATGCTGCAGTCACAGAGGCTTTAGAGTTGCACAAGATTAAGAACCGCCAGTGGGCTATATTTAAAGCCTCTGCTATAAAAGGGGAAGGTCTTTTTGAGGGATTGGATTGGTAAGCTGTAAAGTTATAGTTCACATTTGTTTTTTTCGTCTTGTTTATCGTATTGATTCAAGAAGCTAGCGTATAATAATTAAACTCCCATATGGAGGATGGTCAATATTAATGAACAAAACCATGGAAGAAGTATTAGTTTGGGTTTTTTTCCTCTTAGTTTTTTATTTAGTTGATGTCTAAACAATATTTTGATATGATAAAGCATATGGAGTCTTTAATTCAAAATTTAAAATTGGTAGACTGTTGTCGAACTATTTAAGGGAAGTCTTTACAATCAGGCTGGTTTTCCGAACTGGTTGTATAATCCCCACCAATCTTAATGGTCGACTTAATCTTATTAATTTATTTTTGGCTAATTAGGAAAGAATTGTAAACTGTTCTTGAAAGATCTTGATACTTATATTGATATCAACTACCAAGCATAATTGGCATGTCACTTTATTACATTTGATCAAGTATGCTAATATAATTTGAGCTCTTCCATTTGTCTTTTACTTTTCTCTTTAAAATTGTTCGATATCTAATGACTTCAGCCTCGAAACGCTTGGAGCAGCATGGCTAGTCAGAGGATCTCACTCGTTTTATAGCTCACATTTATACAGTCTAACTAATTTGCTTCTCAATGCAGGTTAAGTAACACACTCAAGTCTGGAGGTGGCTAATCTTTACGGCCAAAAAAACATATAGGCGCCCAGTTTGACGTATACGGTGTTTAAGCGTTATGACTTGCAGGAAGAGAACTGATTTATCGGAGCGATTTCGCCAGTCTTACTTCCTTTTTAGTCACAATTTTTGATTGAAGGGAATGTACTATGGGTATAATGTACACAATTGCTTTCATTAAAGATGGTGTGACCTGTGGAGTCTTCTTCACTGTTTACTTTTATTGTTTTTCCATCTTTAATTGCTCTAGTTTGAAGCATATTTGTTGCACCACACTTCTTATTCAGGGATTGTGTCTAAAATTGTACCACTCATAACTTTCCTTTCAAGAGGATATTCTGCTCTGAAGCTTAGAATGCATAGTATGGTGCTTACTGTCTTTACCTTGTTGCTCATACAAATAGGATCGCAAATGGCCTATTGCTTTGTTTTAAGTCATAGAATTCTTTGTTAAGTTGTTCGTCATAGGGAAACAGACGTTCCTGAAGAAGTTATCTCGGGCTCCAAATTATTTAGTACTAAGATCTCGTCGTCTGATTAGCAAATTGCGGTTCAAGAGCGAAGTGCCCGATTTTGGGGTTCGGGGACCCTAATGTCTATGAAAGTTGAGTTATAAGTCCCGCTTGATAACCATTTGAGTTTTTGTTTTATATTTTTGAAATTTAAGTGCCAGGTGTTTCATATTTCCTATAATGTATCCATCTTTTCTTATAGAAGTATGTGAATGTCATTTAAATTTTAAAAACAAAAACAAGATTATGGGGGTTACTTTTTTCTTTTTTTTCTAAATTTTAGTTTAATTTTTAAAATTATAGACATCAAAGGAAGAAAAAACATATGGCAAGATAATTACTGCAAACTTAAATTTCGAACTTTATTGTTGGGCCTACCCTGTTTTGAACTTTGGGACAACTATGGAAATAGCTAAATATTAAAAAATAATAAAGACTATGACTACTAATTATTAGACTTTAAATTTATGTCCTTTAATTTAGGATTTTTTTAATTTTTTTAATATGATGATTGATTGACTATTGTATCCCTCTATACATTTACTTGGATTTTTTCAATCTATTTTAAATAAAATATTTTGTAACTACTTTTCAGTATAAAAAATCTAAAATGGAATAAATCATTGTAACAAACTTTAGTCAAAGACATTTAAAATAGACAATTAAAATTTTGAAAACATATGGTTAAACTAATAAATTTGGTAAATATAAGAACCTGTTCTTAAATTTGACAAATTATATTTTGAAAGTATACGGTTACAGTATTAAATTTGGTAAATATAATAATTGTTTTAAATTTGACAAATTATCGCTATACATTGTATTCACATATGTTGTAATCCACTTTTTTTTTTTTTTGAAAACATATGTTGTAATCCACTTACCTGTTAGTAAATTCAAGTTTTTTGAAAAATGCTGTCGAGCTTCTTTGCTAAGAAAACAAATAGAAAATGAAAGAAAAAGTACCTCATGCCTTAAATGTGCGTTTTTATGAGCGTCTTAAATATCCATTTTGAAGATGATGAAAAGATTGTTGAACAACCCTGCAAGTTCACCAATGCATTTGTGAATGACGATGGCCCCGCGTTGAAAAATCTGGCTGCAAGAGAAATGCATGCATTTTGTTGTGCTCTTATTCTTAAGACTTCGAAAGGGACCGACATTGAAGCCACGTTTCTAAATATATCCACGTTTCTGAATATATAAATATTTCCGGTGTAAGCTTTTAAATCCCTTTGGGTGCTATGACATTTTTCCACTGTAAGTTTCCAAATCTCTCAAATGGCTCTGATTTTTAAAGATAGTAACGTTTAAAATCAAATTCTTAATTTACTGGGATTTTGTTTTCTTTTTCTTTTTGTTTTTTTGTTCTTGTTTTTGTTTTTGCATATATTAGACATGGTTGACACATATTTTATTCCTAAAAGAATCCCTACTTTGTAGGGATTATATATATTTTTTTAAATTTTGCACACGTTAGACATTGGTTGCACGTATTATGTACATATCCTATGTTGTAAGAACCTATTCTGTACAGAATATTGACGCATATGTTAGTTACGTTAGTGTTGTCACTTTGTGTATATTAGGTGAATAACGTGTTTTTTTTTTTACATAAGTTAGACGTTGTTGGCACATATCCTATATATTGATGTTATAATAAGGATGTATATGTTGGTTACTTTTGCATATGTATATATTTTGAATGTTGTTTTCTTAATTTTTTTTTTAGTTTGTGCATATTTTAGATACTGTTGGCACAAGTTTCTCTTCAAAGGTAAGATCAACATTGAGTTCAAGTGGCTCAAAATTTAGCACATGCGAAGGATCCAAAATTATGCACCGCATATGTAGTCCCTACAATTTATTAGTATGCACTATGTTTGTACATCCATATTGTACATCGTGTTGAAGCACATGCGGCGAATCAGTCACGTATCGCGCGAAGCATAGAAACTTTGCCTAGTCATCATTTGTGACTACTTAGTTTCTGTTACTTTGTCTAATACATTTTATTTGGGGTTCACTGTTTGGCTTAGTGGATTGCCTACATATGTATATGTAAGACTGAAACTCCATATATATTATGTGTTTATTCGTTCTTGTTGTGTTATAGTTGTTAATCTTGTTAGGAATGTGTATATACGTTTGAATTGGATCATTAAAATACATTGTTCGATTTTCCCCCTTGACACTGCTTCTATTTTTCGAAATTATGCACCTCATATGTAGTCCCACAATTTATCAGTATGCAATATATTTGTACATCCATTGTACATCGTGATCGACAACTTTGATTAAACGTAATTTTCAATTCTTTTTTGTTTTCCACAATAGGGATTTGTTAGAGATTTGTTAATAACCATAATATTAGAGATTTGTTAGTAATCACCTATTATTAATATTTTATTTTTAAAATATTATAAAATAATATGTGGTTAGTTATCCTCAAATATAGGAGAAAATAATATACAATAATTGAATTCAAATTTATGCTGATATTTAGGGAAACTATTATATTTTTCTTTAATTTATTAATAGAAAACATGTAAGGGTAGTTTGAGAACAAAATATCTATCTCTTCTCCAGATTTTTGAATTAGCCACCCATTTAAAGTCCAAAACAAAATAGTCATGCTTCCCATTCCTCAAATTTAGCTAAATCCTACCATTTCACTTAACTTTAATGTTGGGCCTATTCTATTTAGACATCAAAGGAAACAACATATTGCAAGATAATCTTTTGGGCAAACTAGGCACATGTCTAATTCTAGCAAAATATTTTGGAAATTGTCCAAATGAATAAAATTTAAAATCCATATCTAATATTAATTGTTTTAAATAAAGAATTAATTACTTTAATATGAAATAGGGACCCGAAACACTAAAAGAAAAGGACCGGGAAACGCGGCGGTATAGGAACCACGTGACACCCCCACTAGTCTAGTAAAAGGAAAACAGAAGTGAGCTCCCAACTAGCAACGACCGAGCGCTAGCGCGAAAGCCGTTGCACGTTAGCTTATTAACTAAAACCATTTTCTTGCTCCTCTACAATGAGTAATAGAATATATAAGGATAGAAGTTACTTGACTGTTAAGGTGCAAGTGTAAATCATAACTACATTGGCTTTTTTTTAAATAGTATTAAAATTTTAAAATATTTTTTTGATAAAAAAAGATGGAATATCTTTGTATATTTCATGTTCATGCTAGTGCACACGCCCCCTGTTTCTTTCTTCAAAATGTTGTGAAAAAAGGCAAAATCAATCAAAAAAATACCTGCAACCGTTGTGAAAAATATTATTCTCCAAATTTAATTTTGTTAGTTGAATCGTCGAAAAGAACACGCCATGCAAACCTCGAGCTCCCCCTTGTCCTCCAACAGCACATAGATGCAGTCATAATCATGAAGAAGTATTTGAAACGATCATCATCGTCGACATGGTACGAAGTGTAACTGTCTGAAAAAACACACAAAACATTACGCTCTATGTGGTACATATATTGTATATATGATGTTTGAGGGAGTACATACTATGTAAATATGCTATTTAAATTCATCCAATTTTGAACAAGGGAGTACATACTATGTAAACATGCTATTTACATATTATGTAAGTTGAAGAGTTATTTTTAACAAGGTTTCAATCTTGATTTCAACGACGATGTACACCGAACCTTTCTTCCAAAGACGATCTCCCATTTAATATACATCGCTCGCCCTCTACATTTGAATCGAGTTGATAGAGAACATCTGATTTTTGATATCACACTCCATATTAAAACCCACCATCGAAGTTGTGTTTGTTCCTGTTATACTTGTTGAAACAAATTCAATAAAACATTCAACTCAAAACGATCAACAATTTAAAGAGCAACAAGTTGAACTCCTACAAATACCAAAGAGCTATATTAAAGAGATTAAATGTTTTGATAACTTCAACGGCTTCAACAATTTACTAAAGTTCTCAAAGAGTGTTATTTCAAGTGGACGTAGACGCTCTCATCGAAACACTATAATTCTGAGTGTTATTTCTTCTTCTCTTTAAACTTTATTTTCTATTTTAAAGTTTACAAACTGGTATCAGAGCCAGATCTAGAAATTTAGATCTTGTGAAGAAGAAATTCAAGAAGGAATCGAAATTGAGAATTTTGAATTCTTGATTTCAAAGAAGCCGTAGAAATTCTCATAACAAGAAGTTTCCATTCAAGTACAATTGAGTTTTTAAACTCAAAATGGCCGCAACCACGAAATATGAAATTGAGAATTTTAGTGGAAAAGGGGATTTCACCCTATGGGCAAAGAAAATCAAAATTATTTTGATTTCTGAGAAAGCTCACAAAACTTTAGAAGATCCTAATACACTTTCTGCAACAATTACTAAAGAAGAGAGACAAGACATGGAAGAAACAACAACAACTACCATCATGTTGAATCTTGCAGATAATATTTTTCGACAAGTGATGGATGAAAAATCCATGTAAGACACATGGAATAAGCTTCACACTCTCTATGACAAGAAGGATTTGCCTAACAAGATTTGTCTAAGGGAGAAACTTTTCTCCTTTAAAATAAACCCTGCAAAGTCTCTAGATGAGAACCTTGGTGAGTTCAAGAAATTGACAGCAAGCTTTAGTCAATCAGATGAAAAACTAGGAGCTGAAAGTGAAGCTGCAATTCTGATTAACTCCATACATGATG
>JBBMEF010000021.1:6448590-6460597 GCA_037832685.1 Sicyos baderoa | reverse complement strand
TCCCATCCTCTACGACTTTTCTCTCTACACGATTTCTTCCTCACGATTTTTTTCTACACATCCCTCACAGCCTCTCCGAATTCTTCAGACGTTTCTTCCCCCACGATTTTTGTTTCTACCCTCACTCGCATCTCTACAACCACCCACGCTCAATCCACTCCGATCGTCTTTTCAAACTCCAATGAATCCGACTTCTCCGATTTCTACTACAGCTCATTCTCAATCCATTCCGACTGTCTCTTCAAACTCCGGCGAATCTGACTTCTCAAATTTCTTCTCCTGAAACTCCATGACGAATCTTCATCCACTCCTACCGATATATTTCTATCAGTGTCGCTGATAGAAGTGCTGATAGACTTCTATCACCTTCGCTGATAGATTTCTATCAATGTCGCTGATAGAAGTGTTGATAGACTTCTATCAGTGCTGCTGATAGAAGTGTTGAACTATCGATGTTGCTGATAGACTTCTATCAGTGCCGCTGATATACTTCTATCAGTGCCGCTGATATACTTCTATCAGTTCCATTGATAGATTTCTATCAGTGCCGCTGATAGACTTCTATCAATTCCATTAATAGACTTCTATCAATTCCATTGATAGACTTCTATCAGTGTCGCTGATAGAAGTGTTGATAGACTATCGATGCTGCTGATAGTCTTCTATCAGTTCCATTGATAGACTTCTGTCAAGGCGTTATTGACTTTTATGAGTTGAACCAAAAAAAAAATTCGCAAATAAAAACTCACAAAGTCAATCAAATCAATTTCTATTTATTTTATTGATAGAACGTTTTTAAATTCTTCGTTATTCTTCTTTTTTTTTTTTTTATTCAAAACAGAGCATTACATTATGTTACAAAATGGGGGAAAATAGCTAGAACTTGAAATTTACAAAGAAAAACCTACGAACTCACAAAGAGGCCGATTGAAAATTTTTAACCAAAGAAGAAATTGATGAAGACGAACCCATAAAGAAATGAAAAAGAAATCAAAGTGTCGAAGCCTTCAAGAGGAAGAAAATGAAATGACAAGAATGAAGCATACTTGAAAAGAAATAAAGGGTAAATTTGGAAATTGAAAAGTTATATTAATTTTTTTTAGATTTGTACTATAATTATAATTGGTGGGCCAAATATGGTATGTGAGGCAAATTCTCTTATATTTTCGTTTAATCCACGTGGGTGGGTCCTTGGAAAGAGACATGAGATTGAGAAAACTAAAAAATGTCGGGAAGCATAAGCACGTGAAGGGGAGGAGTTCGCCACATCCATTTCACGTGAAGTTCCCCACTCCCACTGGCCCACCCCCACACTCCATGATAGTAACTATTATATCTCATTTTATCTCATTTTATCTATATATATATACACCTTTGACTTTGGATTATATTAATATCTCTCTCCTCCATAACCCTAAGTTTAAAAAAAAAAATTGACAAGCACCCTAAGTTTTTAATTAACACTATTAAAATAATGATTAAAAAATCTAGCGATATAATCCATAAAATATGGATTGTTATGTTGCTTGAGAAAGATGGATATAGTATATTTGTATATATGAGAAATATTTGCATGTTGAGCATGTTGCCATCTATGTCATAAAATACGAGTCATTGATTTTGTGAGAAATAATTAAAAAAGAAAAAAAATTAATAGCTCAAATTTTGCTACATAGTAGTTGCAGCATGCAAATATTTCTATTTGTATATATGCTACTTTACCTTAACAAGTAATGATGATTGAATAAGAATTTTGGGCAAAATGTGCTATGAATGAAATTATTTTAAAAAATATGCTACAATTGTAATGAAGAGCCAAAAATATGCTATTGAGAGCAAATTTTCTTTCTAATAAGGCCAAACTTTACCTTAACAACTATCAAAATAATAATTATAATTAC
This sequence comes from Sicyos baderoa, assembly GCA_037832685.1. NCBI lineage: Eukaryota > Viridiplantae > Streptophyta > Magnoliopsida > Cucurbitales > Cucurbitaceae > Sicyos > Sicyos baderoa. Next base: position 6,458,696 of record JBBMEF010000021.1, on the reverse strand, counting down.
TATTTAAGAAAAAAAAAGTTATATATTTCTAATGCTTAAATTTCAATGGAATTAACTTTTAGGTGAAATAATGGCATACTTAGTAGGTCTAATGATAAAATTTATAAAAGTTCTTTTTTGAAAAATCTTTGGAAAGATACTTCAATTAATGTGAGACACATAAATACACAATCCAGATGGAATTAAACTAGCTTTTCAATTCAGTAATTGTGGAAATATCATGATCTAAGAAAACAAGGTAGATCTATGACACTAGAAAGATACATTTAGAAACAATCTCTACCGAATGAATCTACACAGATTTGCACAAGGATTTTAAAACAATGGTTATAATAAAATATAGAAAATTTGCTAGATAAGGTTTAATTGGTCTTAAATCCATGTTGTTGAATCTACAAGTTCGAGTGAATATTGACCAAAATGAATTCAACCACTATATCTCCTCTTTCTTTTTTGCACTTCAACTCCATGTTAGTCACCTTTATGCATAAGTTGACTTCTTAATATCTATTACATTTTTTATGAGATTTTGGTGGTTGGAAATTTTAAGGAAATGTTTTTTTGCCTATGTTTGAGTTGTGGAGTGATAATGATGACAACATTACTCAATCTTTATATTAATGTTTTTTTTTTTTTTTGCCAATGTTTGAGTTGTGGAGTGATAATGATAACAACATTACTCAACTTTCATTATTTTATTTTTTATACTTCTCAAAAGGTCTCATATTAATGGGATGATTGTCATAATTTATACATCTATGATTTTTTCCTCGTCTAACCAATTCAAGATCTTTTGTTTGCATCCCAACCATCTTGAGTTTAGGAAATAGGAAATATGAGATTTTGGTGGTTGGAAATTATAAAGGAAATGTTTTTTGGTCTATGTTTGAGTCATGGAGTACATAAATTAGGATTGGGTTATAAATTCATTCTATTTATTTTGTACTTGTTAGATTTGTTTAAATACATCTTTTTTAGATTATTAGATCATTAGCATAAAATATTATTGTTTTGATGTTGCAGCCCAATGAGGCTTAGCTTTAGATTATTATTGTTAATGATTTAGGATATAATTCATGGTTACGTTAGAGTTGTAACCTCTTGAGTTCTTAAAGTTTTTTCTTTCTTTTTTTTTTATTTTTTTTTTAACTCAACAATATTTGAGTCTCGAATCCATAACTAACGGGTTACTAACTGATATTTATGATGCTAATGGAGTATACTCCTTTTTACGTTACTAACTGATATTTATGATGCTAATGGAGTATACTCCTTTTTACCTCTAAAGTTTTTTTGTGTTTTTTTTTGTTTAAACATGCTCTAAAGCCTTTTTTGACAAATAAATCGATTCATAATGATTCTGTATATGCACTCCATATTATAGATTTTTGTCAAGTCAGACCAACTGAATTAAAATTAATCTAATTACAACATACTACTTCATGATTTTGAAAAAATGAGATTATTTTTTTCTTTTTGCACTACCTTAGTTATCTTAAATTACAGAAATTTGCATTCCTTTTCTTTTTTTTTGTGGAGGTATTCCCTTTTTTAGTTCAAAACAATTGATGCATTTCCCACGTCCTTATTTGTAACCGGCTGGTTTTCCCTCCATGTAAATAGGTACGATTTTAATTATTCCGAGTCTCCCAAGATTTTTAATTAATTTAGTTTGCCCTGAAAAAAACCTTGGAAGCTTTAATTTGAGAAATTGATTTTTCGTTTGGGTGAATTTTGCAATTTAATGGGCTAATTAAGTCCTAGGGGCATTTTGGTAATATTAAACGGCTGGATTTTACTCTATTTAAGTCTTTTCTCCTTCTCAAATGCAGCCCTAGCCTCCTCAATTGTTCAGAATTTATTTTGCTCTCAAATCCTCTCAAAAACCTAATTCTTCTCTTCGCCATTTCCCTCGATTTTTGTGTCCCGAGCCACCCGGATTGACAAATATTGTTGGAAGTGAAGCTCTAGTGGAAGCCTCGAAGCTTGTGCATTGAAATCGTCGAGAATCGCCTTTGAATTCGTACCATAAATAAAAAAGGTTGGTTTTTTATTAAAAATCGTAGATATGTTTACCCAGAAGACACCTTCTGCTTTGAAAACATTAAGTCAATGTGCAGGTTTGACTTTTTCTTCTTCAGCAGCTTTGAAAACGTCTTCTGAGAATACGCCTCCAAGCCGCATCCCGAGCCTCACGCCGAAGCAAGCAGAGCCGCGCGATCTCGTCCGCACCATTGCCCGAGCCTGCAGCGCCCCAAGATCGCGTCCGAACATCGCTCCCAGCCGCATGCGTTTTTCGAACAAGAGGGGTGTCTCCGAGCCTGCAGCTTCGAGCGACCCGAACCAGCCGCGCCTCCTAGACCTAGCTCGCGAGTCTCCCTCAGCCGATGATCGCCTTCCGAGCCTGCTGCGTGTGCCGAACATGATCCGGACCACCTTTTCTCCTTTGACTCACGTCGCAGCCGCCGTTGACCCACCCGCCGCCGCCTTTTTCTCCGTTGACCGCCACCGCCGAATTTTCCAGTATGTCATTTTTGGGTATTTTCGATGTTCTGAGTTCATTTTTGGCAGTCTTAGGTGCTAATTCTGATCCGTTTGTGAGTTATAGGCCTGAGAACTCAGGAAAGACTTTTAGGAGTTGTTCGAAAGGGATTTTTGGTTAGAATCTTTGGATTTCGGCCAAGGTGAGGGTTCTTATCGCTGACTTTTGATCTTCGTGGTTGTCAAATGCATGTTTAGGATAGAGAAATTACATCTTGATACTTTGAATTGAGTTATTCTGAAGCATGATTTACTGAGAATATGTGATGTTGTGAATTGTTTGACTTTGTTGCCAAACGAGCATGTGTATAGCCTGTGATAGTTGTATAGATATGAAATGAGCATGTTATTCCCTGTTACAGTATTGAGCACGTAAATGTTTTAACTCTGATTGTTGTTAGTTTTCCCCAAAGGGGATTAATTGCAACCCAATGGGGTACGTTCGCCTTAGTATTCCAAAGGGAACTTGTTTGTTTATAGCACGTGTTGGTACCCTGGACAGACGTGGCCTTGGTACGGGTAGCGCATAGAGGCATCGTTCGGGTTGGCAGACGAGTGGCGATATCCCACTCGTAGTAAGGGCTCGAGACCGGTTGGCCGATCGGATTGCTCCCCCTGCCAGAGTTCTCCCGACGATGTCCTAGGAGCCTTATCACGGTTTTGGGGATGCGTGGGCGATATCCCACCATGATCGGTAGTTGTACAACCGGTTCATTGCGAGAGCGTGTGTACGGAGGGCCATCAGTCTATCTGCTCGCCGAGGACATCCTCCCTGTTATAGGATTTCCAGCTTGCCCAAGTGAGTCAAAGGACTCCAGAGGGTATTTTGGTCTAAGATTCCAACTTAGACAGCTCATTGGAGCCTGGGTTCATTGGACCCCTTCTTTGTATCTGATTGTTATTCCTTATTCTAGATCATGCTTAAAGATCTCAAGTTAGGGATCCTCACTGAGTTTAATAACTCATCCTCCTTCTTTCTGTTGGTTTCCACATGTATTCACGGGTTTTACCCGGATGGATGATCGAGTTGAAAGACCATGGGCTTGCTGCATATTTAAATTCTTTATTTTGAACTTTGTCATTTTACTTCTTGTTTGTCTCCTTCTGCATATGCATGAACTCGGTTAGGGCATGTTATGTTTTGTTATCTTTATTTGTTTTCTAAGGGATTTCTACTATTTAAACCCGTGTACCCTAAATTCTATTTAGTTTTATTTAAGATATGATCTATCTATGTGGGATTTTGGTTAAATGAATTTATTTAATGCCCTTTCGTATTTCTTTATTTCAAGTATTTAAAGCATGCATTAGGGTAAGAGCTTAGAATGGGACCCTATTCGGGTCGGGTCCTTACATTATTATTTTCTATTGATATTTATATAAACTGATATTTCGATAATATTATTTTATATTTTATTTATATTTTTATAGTAGATATATCTTTTTTTTATATATATACAATAATATCGTGGGAGTGAGATTCAAACCTATAATCTTATAGTTATTAGGTTGCACAAAGTGTAAGTAGAGCTATGCTCTTGTTAGCTATCGATATTTCAGCATCTGAATCTAATGTCATGAATAGATCAATTTAGATTCTATAACTGTAAAAAAAAATCTATAAACTATTGCTATTAATATTTAATACCCTGTATAAACAACAGTTAGCTATTTTTTAAGAAAAACAAACAGTGAGCTGGTTTCAAAAAAAAGAAAAGAAAGAACAGTGAGCTATATATATAAATAAATAAAGGCAGAATTTAGAATAATCAAATACAAGATTTGAAAAGGCTAAAAAATTGAACTCTCACTTCCAATTGAAAAGTTAATATTTAAATAGTCTCATAAATATTCCTCAAGAAGAGTGTCTATTGGAACTTCATATCCAAAAATCATGGAATAATCATCAAGTTCATTATCATCAGCAGAAGTGAACTTTGGAATTCTCAAGCTCTTTGCTATCTCTGAATCATGGCCTTTAGTAGTTAGCACCTCCAATACCTATATTTCATTAAAAAAAATAAAAATAAAAATAAAGCATATTATTGGACATTGATTAATATCTTGTTTGCAAAATGATGTAAAAATGCATATTAAGGAATTAAATTCACTCTAATATTATTAATTTTAGATTTTGAATTTAGTGGCTAATTGAAAACATTTCGAATATTCAACAGGACTGTTCCTCTCTTGAATAACCATGGGTTAAAAGAGTTATATAAAAATATTGGAGAGTTAGGCGGTATATTTAGTTAGAATAATCAAAATGGTGGTAAGTTACCTGACCATTAAGAAATTTTGAAATAAAAATAATTCTTCCTAATTTTGTTTTTATGAAGATACATTTAATAGCATTTCCTTGACTCCTTGTGAAGCAGGATTTAAACATCTAATTTTTTTTAATTGTTTTTTATGCAATGATATATTTTTTAACATATCAAAATCTTTACTGTTTTTATGCAATTTAAAGTTCTATACATCTTCTTAACATTGCATTCAACCCACTCTCCCTTCATAATTTAAAGGCATTATATATAATTGTGTCAAAGCGCCATACCTGGCTTATCGAGGGGCGCTCGGCGGATGACTGTCGAACGCAGCAAGAAGCAGCCAACACGAGTCTCTGCATCTCCTCGGCGTCGTAGCATTTGAGCGTGGGGTCGACCAGCCGTCCGATCTCGCCAGACTCCATCAGAGGCTTTGCCTGTTGAATATATAGAAAAAAGCAGGCTTTTGTTTGATCTGAAATGCATCAAATATAATAAACTTGAACATAGTAATTAGGCGCATACATACCCACAAAAGAAGGCTTTGTTTGGATGAGTCCACAGGCTTTCTGCCTGTGACAATCTCCAAAAGAAGAACCCCAAAGGCAAAAATGTCAGTTTTCTCATCCACCAAACCGTGCATGAAATATTCGGGAGCCAAGTAGCCAAAGGTTCCTTCTATCGGAACCACCGCGTGGTGTGTCCATTTGTTCGGAAGCCATTTCGCTAACCCGAAATCGGTGATCTGGGGCTCGTAATGAGGACCGAGAAGGACATTAGAAGCCTTGATGTCTCGGTGGATTATGCGATGTTTGCAACATTCATGGAGATAATGCAGCCCCCTTGCAACTCCTACACCAATCTTGTATCTCACTGACCATTCCAATGTCTTCTTGTTTGTTTTTGCTGTCCAAATATTTATATTATTTAACATACTTGATTATTAATTTAATTAGAGTTAATTAATTACCATGCAAAGCTGAAGAAAGGTTTCCATTTGGAGAGAAGTTGAAGATGAGATAAAGGCCATTTTCAATGCACCACCCAACCAAAGAGGCTGTGTTTGGATGAAAAACATGTCCAATTATTCCAAGTTCCATTAGAAACTCTTTCTCTTTGTTTCTATCTTTGTTGTTTTTTGTCAGCCTCTTCACAGCTATCATTTTCCCATCACTTAATTCTCCTTTGTATACTTCTGAATACCCTCCTTCTCCTACCATGTTATCTGATTTCAAACAATATAAATAATACTCATTCGTATACACATTCGTATTAATAATACTTTCTTATAATATTAAGGCATAACAAACCTGGGTGGAAATTATTGGTAGCATTCAAAATCTCTTCACAGCTGAAGCATCTCAGCAATGGCGGCTGACCCGATTGCTGCTTATCCGAGAAACTGCAATTTCTCTTCCGAAAAGGCGATCCGATGAACGATGATATCAGTTTACATGGTGACAGCCGCTGCCGCCGCTCGCTCCATTCACCTTTCAATGGTGCAACGTCCGGTTGCTGCGGCGGAGACCCGATTGTGCTGCAGTCACCGGACGTCGAGGACTCGTCTTCCGTGGTGGTGTTTGAAATTGACTCCCCCGGGACTTCGCCCTCATTGTCTGCCGCCCTGCCCCCCTCTGTGTTTTGAACTCTCAAGTCTTCCCGCTCCCATTTATTTTCTCCTATGGCATGCAAAATTGTTATTTTTGTTAATGCTAGCTGAACTATATACTCATAGATGATAATTCATGTGTAGTTACACTCGGATCAAATTTGACTTTTATAATTTAAGTAACTCTTAAAATCAATTTTTCATTCAATAATATATAGAAAATGTGAAATTCGAACATATGATCTTATAATAACTAAGATCCCGTTTGATAATCTTTTGGTTTCTTGTTTTTAGTTTTTCAAATTTAAGCCTATTTTCTCTTAAATTTCTACAAATTGTTTCATCATTTCTCCCATGTATACATCTTTCCTTAAAAAAGTAGGGGAACACCAACCAACTTTTAAAAACAAAAAAAAAGTAGCTTCCTAAAGTTTATTTTTGTTTTTAAAAGTTGGTCAGTGTTCTCCTACTTTCTTAAAGAAAGATGAATAAATGGTAGGAAGGATGGAATACATTTGTAAAAAATTTGAGAGAGAATAGACTTAAATTTGAAAAATCAAAAACAAGAAACCAAATAGTTATCAAACGGGGCCTAAGTTATAAAAGATGTTGTAAACTATGATTTGGTTTTTAGGCATCATAAAATCATTTCTCTACAAGTTTATCCACCTAAAAAACTTGCTAATTTCTTTTATGTTTAGTTGACCTTAAACTAGAATTCGGTAAACTAACACCAAAGTTATGATGATATCAAAGGTTTAAATTGATATAGTTAATGCATTTGTTAGAACAAAATTGAAAATCCATACACGTATTCCAATTTCCTTTTATATATTAAATCCACTTTAAAAGCTTAGTTAAATTATTTGAAATATTTTAATGTAAAAAAATAAATAGACATTCCAAGCTTGTTATTTAACATTTACTTGTGAAGCTAAGGACAAGCTAGAGCAAAAGTGATTATCAAACTTAAAGTCCAAGTTTATTTAATATTATTTTTCTTCTTTTTCTTACCTTTAGATTGAAGAGTAACAGAGTCCAAATTTTGCTGCAAATTGTCCTGTTTTCCCAAGAAGACCAGAGTACATTTCTCAGGAGCATTCTCAAAACAATACCTTGCAATGCTTGGAGTTCTATTTCCAAAAAAAAAAAAAAAAATTATAATTTCAATTTTAAAACAACTCAATAATTGGTAGAATTTAGCTTCATTCTTACTTGTTTGATCTGTTTCTTGTACCGTGAAGAACAAGAAAGTCGGCTGAAATCGACTTCGCCTCCTCGGCCAAACCTATTCCAATGCTCGAGTTGAATCCAACTCTCGCCTCTAAATTTAACTGAAAGTCACATTTTTCATGTGCATATGTTTAGATCCAAAGTAGATAATATTATAAAGAGCATTTTACTGTTTTTAACATAGTCAACTTACATGCTTGGATTGGCTAATGTTGGCGAACTCTGCAAGAATCGATATGACGTAGGCTTTTGCTCGACGAAGCTGTGATTGAATTTTCGTCATGGTTCCGGACGATGCACGCTTCCTCGTATGCTCACTAACTGCCATTACATTCAAACAAACACAAAGCATAAATTTTAAGAAGGGAAGAATCTTAGAAGAATATAGAAAAATTGTTGAGAAAAACATCAATCTAACCAAGAACATGAGTAGCAACAATGCAGTCATGTTGATGAGCTAGAACTGTGATTGCCCAAGAAAGAACCTCCTTGCTCTCCTCGATATTGTTCGAAGGAATCCCGACGAGTATCTTGACCGGCGATGAGAACCCCATCTCTTCACCACCAAGAAAAATGAGTAGGCAAATTCAAAATTTGAAACAAGTGTGAGTGAAAGAGATGTTCTGTTTTGTTTTTATTTGTATATGTGAAGCCAGGGGACCATATGGGAATTAAGATGGAAGTTATGAAAGTGAACTTAAGAAATGATCTATAGAAATGCAACAAAATGATTGAGTTTCAGTTGAAGTGTGAGGCCACCTTAGCCTAGCTTTCATCACAATATTTTCTTGTTTAAGAAGCATTAGTTAAAACTTTCTCAAAGTACATCAACAAACACAAGTAATTTTCTCTCTCTTTCTCTCAGTTTTTTTGTTTTTAATCTCACAAGGGCATTAAGTGTTGTGGTTGGGAGCTTTGAAGAATAAGCAAAGGAGGGGAAGAAATCATGAATATTATGATTTGTCTTGACATGAAAGCCAAATAATTTCTTGGGAACCTTTTTTATTTGTGGGATTTGGTAGGAAAAGTTATTAGCCATTAGAAAGAGTTCTTTTTCACTTTATTATAAACACAAGCCTTGAGAATAATTCACCTTTCATTCACTTTTTAGTTTGTCCCCATCTCTTCAAGCTAGCAAGGGAATTGAATAGATTATATCCATAGTTGGTGAAAGTAATGCTAGAAACCAAATCAAGAAGTTTTTTTTTTTTTTTTGAAGACTGAGAAATTGGAGCTTCGCTCACTCGAGATACTACTGACCCGTCCCTAGGCTGTGGCATCAGGATATTTCGAAGCGTATTCTGATTTAAGCACTTTTGAGCGGCTAGAAATTAAATCCTTAAATTTTAGCATATAACCATTTATTTTTAATACTTTCAAATTTGTAATGATTTATTTATATAACTTAGTTTATAACAATTGATGATATATAGTTTGAAATTGGTGAAATCTTATTTATATATCAATAAATCGTTTAATATTGTTAAGATGCATTGAAATCTAATTTATGTATCAATAAATCGTTTACAAGTCAAATGTTTGTATAAATAAACTATAAATACAAAATTATTATATAACAAAATTCAATACTTCAATTCGATTAAATTATCGGTAGAGACTAAAGCAGTATAAATTTTAAGCTATGATTACTAAGTTGTTAATTAATTACATACTAAAGTTCATAAAATAAATTTAAAATTTAGACTTTTTTCATAAAAATGTTAATTAGTTTATTGGAAGTAAAGGGATCGAAATTGATTTTTAATCAAGAGAGCTTTGTGTACTTTTGTTGTAAATTTAAATTGTTAATATGATGTATGTTCTAATTATTCCATCTTTTTCTCTATGTTTTGAGCCAGTTTTTTGCCACTTCTTCAAATTAGACATAAATTCTCTCTAGACCTCTCTTGATCAATGAGGAAAAAATAATCAAGTGTAGTATGATTAGTTCATGTTCTTACCCCTTCTGCAAATAATTCAGTTTTGAATTCCAGCTTTTCACCGACAGTATGTTGTATGTCTATGGCCAAAAGTCGCCAATATCGACGCAAAAGGTTTCATCGACGGCTTAGAATACTATTGGAGAAGGGTCTTCACTGCTGACGGTCTCGTGTCGTCAGCATAAGTACATCTACAATGACATCTTTTGTACCGTCGGCATAGATCCCGTCGGCGAAAGGCATTGGGATTAAGATGTTAAATATTAAGGCCCAAGAACACTTTTGATAATAAGGCCCAAAGAAAAGTCTATAACTTATGGTCCAAAGAAAACACTAGAACTCACCATTTATCCTAGATGGTCAAAGAGATATCTAGAACTTTAGCTTGTCTAAAATATCTAGATAACCTTATCCAAAGTGAAGTGTCGGCAAAATCATGGTGATAACTCGCGGATGCGAGTAGATTTATGACTGCGAATAGAATAAATACTTAGTCAAATACATAGAAAAGCTTGT
>JBBMEF010000021.1:6428474-6448490 GCA_037832685.1 Sicyos baderoa | reverse complement strand
ATTATTTTAGATTTATCAAATTTCCCCACACCTAATTCATGCTTGTCCTCAAGCATATCTTAACTCAACATATCAACTCTTCTTTCTACTAATTTCTCATCTATCTTAATATTAAAGAATATCAATAGAGTCAATCATACATCAAAGTTAAGTTCTAATCACAATCAAAAGAATGAACATTCATATGATATATTTGTATAAAAACTCAAGCATCTCATCAATTCATCAAAATCAAATGCAACAAGACTTAACACCCTCACATATTGGTTTCACTCAATGCTATCAAAATATTTAGGGTGATTTTACGCTCAAAATCAAAGCATAGCATGTTATTACCCATAGGCTTGCAATTGAATCAAATCTCCACCAATATAAATGAATTGAATGCAAAAATCAAAGGGACTTCAAAAATGTTGTAATGGGGGTTAGGTAAAGGTCGGATAAAAGGAAAATTTATGTGTTTCATAATCAAGACCAAGAGTTAATCTTGCATGATAGCAATGTCAAATAAAAAGTACAAAACACACTATCCAAGATAAAACTTTATTCCCACACTTCATACTTGCACTAGGAACCTTGGAGAAACCATAATAACACAATTTTTGCTAGCAAACTTTTCTCCGCAATTATAATTTTTTTTTCTTTGAACAACTAATATATTATCCTTTTCCTTTGATTTTTTTAAGGCATTTTTCTCAACTTTTTTTTTTCAACATTTTTTCATTCAACCATGAATTATCATGCAACATTTTCCTCTTGTCTCGACATAGGTGCAACGGTTGTGGCTATCAAATGAGATGAACGAAGGCTAAAATGTGATGTGCGATAATGAAGAAAAAATAGGAAAGTAGGCTCAAAGTGGCTAACTAATGGAAAAAAATTTAAAGTGGGAATTTTCATTAAAGCCAAAAGTGGTTAATCCTAATTGCCCTTATCATATTAAAGCATACAAAAATATGGTTTCAAAATGCATTCATAAGCAAGTTCTAGAATAAGCACGCTAAGTTTGATATCACCCAACAAGAAAATTGAGCAAAATATATGAGTTGCTCATAGGCTCAAAATCTTACATGAATTGGTAATTTATGCATCAAGTCTTGAACATTTTTTCAATCAATAAATCAACGAGACACCATCATATAAATTTAAGGAAAAATCTAATCATGCTCATCTTAATCATGTCTTAAAATTCAAGCTAAAATTGCATTCCTAACTTACATGATATTCAATGATATCAACAAAGAATCAAGGTTTTAAAAGAAAAAATAATATGTATAAATTAAAGCATGCAAAATTTGATCTAAACCTCCCTACACCCAAACTATACATTGTCCCTAATGTATAACAGATAAAGCACAATACTCACAAAAACAATAAAAAGATAAGGAAAGTGAACTCCCTAAATTTGTGAACGACTTGAATTTGATATAGTTTTTGGTGTTGAGAGAACGGTGGTCATGCTATTTTGAAAATTAACGCCCTGCACGAAAAAACTATATGAGAAAATACAAAAAACAAAGAGAAGAACGCAAAAATAAAAAACTAAACAAAGCAAAGAAACAAAAAACAAAAAACAAGAAATATATTTATTATTATTTTTAGGGACAAAAAATAAGAAATAAGGACTAAAATAATGAGAATAAATAAATAATAGAAAAAATATTGGGTTGTCTCCCAATAAGCGCAATCATTTAACGTCGTTGTGCTCAGCGACTTCAAAACATATCAGGGTACATAAAATTCTTCGATTTTCCTCGGTCCTTTCTTGCTTGAATTGATGTAACCTACCAAGTCGAGTAGGCTTTTCTCCTTCTCAAAGTAAATATTTTTGTTATTTTTGTAATAAGAATTATTGAAATTAAATGGCAGAAAATAAAACTCAACAAGTTCATGAGAATAAGAAACCGAAATTTCAAACTTAGAAATATTTTCTGAAAATAAAACAATGCTAGACTTTTCAGCCTCACACTTTATCACCTGAATTTCCTCTTCACATATTTGCTCATTTTCTTCTATCTCATATACCTGGTTTTGATATGGCTTGAAATTTTCCAATTCATCTTCACTATCAACATATTTTACCTGATCAAAACTTTCTACCTCAATGGTATCAGCAAATTGTTGCTTTTGTAGAATCTTTCATTTTCTCACTGAATTGGTCAATTGAGCAATTTGGTTGCCCAAACTCTCCATGCTAGCTCTGATTTCTTGTTGAAATTGATGAGTATCTTGTTGAAATTGATGAGTAGCTTGTTGAAATTGAGAAACACTCTATTGAAATTGAAGAGTATTGTTAGCTAAAGTCATAAACATATCGTCTAAAGACATACTTGAGCTTGAAGTCTGAGTTTCTATTGGAGCTTGATATGATCTAGTGAAGTTCTCAAAATCCGAGTTTCTAACAATAAAGAAAAGCAAAACCCAATTTTAATCTTCAAGTTGGAGAAAAATCGAATTGTCGACACTGCCGCTGCTTCTTCACTTTCTAACTTTCATTGCTGGCTTCCAATTCAAACTTGCGGCTCTCCTACAAACACACACACACACACACATATATATATATATATATATATAAAGAAGTGTCGTGTGTTGTGGGTTTTAGAATGTTGGGTTCAAAATTGAGCCCAAATAAATATTTCATTTTCAAATTCTAAATATCTTTTTATTTTTATTTTTCTATTTTTCTATTTTAATATCTTTTCTATCTTTTTCTAAATTCAAACTAAAATATAAATTTAAACTTATTTCACTAGATATATAGCAAATCACCTTTAAGATCAAATAAATCATATTTTCTATAATTAAGCACAATAATCAATTAAATTATATGGAAAATTGACACAATAAATATCATTATTTTAGATTTATCCGCTACACAAGCAAGGAGGCAGTATGGTTAAAAATGTCAATGGATGAACTCGGGCACAAACAGAAGAATATTTCTCTGTTTTGTGACAGTCAGAGTGTTTTGTATCTTGCAAGGAATCCAACTTTCCATTTCAAGTCAAAACATATTAGAGTGCAGTACCACTTCGTTCGTGAGAAAGTGGAGGAAGGAACCGTGGATATGCAAAAAAATTCATATAAAAGAAAACCTAGCAGATTATCTGACAAAGGCAGTCAATGCTTGACAAATTCGATTGGTGTCGATCCGCGAATGGCCTAGCAGAAACGTAAGCAACATGGAGATGGCAAGGAAGAAAATGGTGTGGAGATTTATTGATGGATCAATCAAATCTCCAAGTGGGAGATTGTTAAATATTAAGGCTCAAGAACACTTTTGATGATAAGGCCCAAAGAAAAGTCTAGAATTTATGGTCCAAAGAAAACACTAGAACTCACCATTTATCCTAGATGGTCAAAGAGATATCTAGAATTTTAGCTTGTCTAAAATATCTAGATAACCTTATCCAAAGTGAAGTGTTGGCAAAATCATGGCCACATAATTTACTTGATCACCAAGGCAAATTTTGGATCATTGGATGATACTTGGAGCCCAAGTTGATGAGTAATATAAATAGGTGATGTCATATGTTGGCAAATCATCCCAAGACATCCCACATGAAAAGTGAATGAGGTTGTGAGATAAAATAGAGAGTGTTTCTCCTTTAAGAAAGTTTGTTGTAAAGGTTGTAACTCCTATTTTCTAATAAAGTTCTTCTATCATTTCTCGTGGTCTTTACCCTAATTTATTTAAGGGTTTTCCACATAAAATTACTGTGTCTTTCTTTCTCTTCTTCCTCTTCCTTTTATTGTTGTATTCTCGATCTCTTTTAACTGCGACTGCTCTATTCGATTTAGGCAATCATAACAAAAGATATACATAAGGTTAAGCAAGATAAGATAAGAACATTTATAAGAATTTCACATATTGTTGTCAGTTGCATCTTTACATGAAATACAATCAGAAGATTGGGAGCTGCATAAGTTGCATGCCAAATGAATTATTGTCACACAGTTAAAAATAAATAAATACAAGTTCAGCAAACTAACTGAACCATGCGTCCCAAACAACAACCAGATGTTCTTCCCTCCAAATGAATATCAAACAGCAAACTCTCCCACACCTAAACATTTACAGTCCTTCGAGAGGACGATCGACCGATGGCTTTACATTTATGGTTAATCCTAACAGTGAGAAATGATCAGCAGCATCAACAATGTAGCTCAAACTATTCTCCACTGATCATTAGTGATTGAGAAGGTACCCTCTTGATTTCAACAAAAGTCGAAAATCCGTTGCTCATCGGTTGCTTCCATGGCTCTCCATCCATCTGAAGAAATGCATCTTTCCATTGTCCACCTCGAATTTCAAATCGAATCGCTGCCGCCTGCAAACACAATTTCAATTTTTGGTCATTACTTCAACTCGAGTTCATGTTACGATTTGAGAAATGTCATTAGAATGTGATGAACAAATCAACAAAATTACATTACCTGAACTATATGTTTAGCTGAGATGAGCTCTCCCATAACAAGTGATGCATGCCATCCTTGCTTTAGACCAAAAACCTCTAGAAGACCATCATCCACATTTGCCTCAACAAATCCTCTCTAAAAATAAAATGGAAAAAGCACTCAAGTGTTAGCAAAAGGAGGAAAGAGTAATTAGATTGTAATCTTATAAATCCTACTTCCAAATTTAAACCATGTTTTAAAAACTAGAAAAAATGAGAAAACAAGCATCTCTTTTATTCATTTAGTATATGATCAATAAAGTTCAATTAGGAATTAAGAAATGGCCAATAGGATAGTATGAGAGCAAATAGAGTTAAACTACATCCATGAAAAGTTTTAAGTTTTGTTTTGTAAAAAAAAAGAGTAACAACTAAAACCTTTTTTTTTACCCCGCTCTCTTACCAAGCTAACTCACCTCAAGAAGGAATCATTTTTATAAGACAACTCAACAAGGAATATGATTCCAAAATGAAAACCCAGGTTAACTCTTGTTCCTCAGGAATCTAAATAAAAAGGGTCAAGCCAGAAGCAAATTGGTGGAATTAGTGCACTAAACAGATTATATCTCGTCTCATAGTCCGAGTACAATTGGCCTAGAATTGAATAGTCGAGATGCTTGTTGGCTGATTCGTACACTCACGAATCAAAATAACTAAAGAAAACAAAAAACATAGCGGAAGTAGAGATAAGAAATGGAACTATATATGTACCTTTTCCATGTACTCTGGCGTTAGATTTCCCCATGGATGTCTCCCACTACCATAGTTATTTAGATTCAACGCAACCAGAGATCTTACACTGCAAGAAACGATTCACACATAAGATAAATGCCTAAAGTTAGGAAGCAAAAATCATCTCCCCTCAAATTGGAACTCGAACTTAATCAGACTTCAATCCCAATAAAATGGGGAGTAGGCTACATAGTTCCTATATTTTTTTTTTTTTTGAAGCAAGGGTAACCACGCCCGTCCCTAGGTCAGGCACCGAGAGACATCGAAGGAATGAACACACAGGAAGTGTTTATAAACTAATGTCATAAATGAGTCTTGAACCTGGAACTATGAGGGGAGTACACCTTCAAAGTCCAAGTCTTCAACCACTGCACCACGCATTGAAGACTACATGGTTCTTATACTGAAAACCCTTCAAACCATGGCATGAATGACTGCCATTCCTTTTGGAAATAAAGATCCCCCTTTCCTCGTAACCAGACAAAACCATAGAAAAATTGTATCTGCTTAATAGAAAGAATCAGCTTGTTTTAGCTATTAATTTAGTTTGATAGTTAGTTACACATAACTGCTACTGATGCAGCGACGATTAGTCTGCCACAGAGTAGCTATCCTTTTAATCACTATTACTATTAGTTGATATCATTAAATTTACCCCAACCCACCAACTTAAGTTTTTGAGTTGATTGGTAGTTGAACATAATTCAACAACTACCACATTCTTTTCATTGAAACAGTTCAAAAGTATCATTGTTAATACAAGTTAAGCCAAATAAGAGCGCATACCTCGCGGGGATTAAAATCTGCTCCCACTCTGAACAATTGACCTTTTTGACATGCATCCTTAGGATGTTTTTAAGGCCCCTACAACCATAAGATTTTCTTACAAAACCATATAATCGTGTGCATGTTTTTCAATATTTGAAGAACTCATTCAAATCACAAAGAAGCAATCGTGCAACCTTTTTTAGGCTTGTGGTAATTTTTTCAGGGGAAAGAATTATCTGAATCAGGCAAAATTTCGCTCCAAAAACTATCAAATTAAACAATAAAAAACTTCACAAGAGAAATATCTAACCTCAAACCCGGATCACTAGAGCAAGGCGTGAAGAACCAGCCCTGTCCACAACTATAGCCAGAATAAATCAGCTGCAATCAAAATTGAAAGATATATCAGTTAAATCAATCCTTACATTTCTATTTAAGAAATCAACTTCAAAAATTTCCCAATATCTTTAAGGATCTCCACTATAAATCCATCAACTCCCAGTGCTTTGTCATTCCCCAAATTTTACATAGTTGCCACAATCTTGCATCCACAAAAGGCTTTTCCAGCTTTGATAGATAAAGAACCTCCCTTTAACACCTCATAAACCCTGACTTTTCTTTCATCCCAAAAAATTGAAGGGAGAAAATAATCAAACAAACCTTGTTTGCAATTGGACCCTGTGCAAGGTAAGGTTTCTCATTACGTAGATGGTGGAAACCGTAAGCAACTTGAGCATCCATTCCTGCATGACCAAAATAAATAATTAAACCTACTGATCAAACAATAAAATAAAGATCATAATTCAATGCGAATACAAATTAGAGTTCAAATTTTCATTTCTAGTAACCATGCAATATGAAAAATTAACCAAATATGTTTAGGTGAGGATACCTCCTAGCATTTATAAAATAGATGGGTTATTCCACTCATTGTCAATTGGTTTGCAGTTGGAACTCGAGACTAGTCCAATAAAATGCACCCCTGTTAAACTAACAAATAAAACTGTACCTTGATCTGAAGCTAGCTCCCTTAACTGAGAGAGAGATCCACAAGTGGAATCTTCTATTCAACTAATCAATCAAATGGGTGGGTAGATGCATTTTATTTAAATTTGCAGACCACATTAGTACTATAATAAATTTTGATACCA
The DNA here is from genome assembly GCA_037832685.1 of Sicyos baderoa. Taxonomy (NCBI): domain Eukaryota; kingdom Viridiplantae; phylum Streptophyta; class Magnoliopsida; order Cucurbitales; family Cucurbitaceae; genus Sicyos; species Sicyos baderoa. Next base: position 6,441,382 of record JBBMEF010000021.1, on the reverse strand, counting down.
ACCAAGTTAGTCAAAGCATATGTTCTATGAAAACAAATTTGAGTTAAGATTGCTTAAAGCTAGAAAGATAGTCATTATTGCACGAGCCCATTTTAGACACTTGAAGGGCAGTATAATAGTATTAGTCTTTGCTAAAAAAGGAAATATAGAAACAAAAACAATTAGATAACTGGACAACTCTAGAACACAAGCAATAGATTAAAAGACAACTTCAATTCCTTTCTGAAACCTATTAAGTATAAAGAAAAGAAAAATGCAGAAAGCTAACAAAACTCGGTATATAAGGTTTCTTCAAGATTTATCATTGATGAGTGTGTCATTGGCTTAAGCCATGAGTATCCATCCCTGAATGCATGCAAAATATTTAATTGCAAATGCCTAATATACCTATGCTGAAGTAATTATAAAATACTCCTTCGTGGTAGCTGGCTTTCTCTGATAATGCCTCCTCAATTTCCAAGCTCTGCAGTCACAAAATAAAAATTCTACCACTGAGATACAAATCTTTCTTATCTCAAGATTGTTTGGAAAGAAAGATGTGATATATTAAAGGGCAATGTCAATGGTAAGAGAGCCCATTCAGTGTGTTTCAGCTAGACTATGAAAGTATCGAAATATTCAAAGCTAAGTTTAAATGCACAAACCTCATCAAAAGCATGGTTTTCTGTACGTTTCATGCAATGTGGTAATTCCACATTTTCACCTGATGGAGTTGATAGAATAACATGCCAACTGCATCACAAGGTTCAGACTTATGAGGGGCAATAAATAGTTTCAATGATGCTTTCACTTTGCAGAGGCACGATCATTCTCGGCCATTACACTTGGGGGATGTTTGGGGCTAGGAGGATGAAAATAATTAAGGGAGCTTAATTCTCTTACCCACATTTGGAGCACAACAATTATTCCCCCATAATCAATATTCATTCCCCATACTTAATATTTATTCCCCTATAACCACTTTTCATTCTCTTCATAACCACACTTCATCTGCTCGATAGTCACTATTTTTCTCCTCACTTAATCATTCTTTGCACCCCAAACACATAATCATTGCCTTCACAACCATTCTCTGTACTCCACACACAAATAATCTTTCACCCCATAAGCATTTCTTTCATGCCAAACACAGATAATCATTCCCTCCTGTATTATTATCTTCCCATAATCATTTTCATTTTCCTTGCCCAAATCACCACCTTATAGAAAAGTCTAAAACAAAACATTCACATATACAAACCTGAACTCATAATCACCAGCACAACATGTCAATAATTTTAAAAAATAAGCAGAACCACCCTTAAAACTGAGAAAACAGAACTAAATTAACCCACGGGTAAATGATTACCTATCCAATCTACGAATCTGACCAGTGGTTGCCCTGTCTAGTGATCTTTTAATGGCAGACTTCCAAGCAAAAGGAAAAGAACCGCCCTGAAAAATAGCATTCAATTCTACAGCTCAAGAAATTATCAGATATGTATAAGATGAGACTTTTCATGAGATAGAAAAACTCACCCAGCCAAAGGTTCTGGATAAGTCATTGCCAGTACCAAGAGGAATTACTCCTACTGGTGGAACAGGCAACCGCCCATTTTTATCAAGATCTAAAAGACAACCAAGAACCCAACCAACAGTGCCATCACCTCCAGCAACCTGCTCAGTTGGGAAAATCACTTAGTTTTCACCATAACCAAAATTCATATAATTCTTTTTCGCTTTAATCATACCATGACCCTTATCTTCTCACGAATCTCTTTAGCGCAAGCATCACCAAGCTCGGCCAATAACTCGAGGCATCTCAATCCATACCTGACAAATTCATGGGGCTTCACATCTGTTAGGTCAAAAACCTGCACACATATTATTCACTAACGTTTAGAAGCAATAACTTAGGAGATTTACATTTATTTTCAATCAATTGTGAGAATCACTAAGCATAGATTCTTTATCCCATGAAGGGAATGCATCCAACATTCCAACTCTCTGCATCAATAATGTAAATGCCTTAAGGAAGCCTTGTAGTTTTTCCTCCCAAAGGGGCAAAGAATAAGCTTCAAATTTAAAACTAAAAACATTTTACAAAACCCAAATTGTCATATGGTATGGTTAAGCATTTCTTAACGCCATAGTCATCATAACTAAATTAACCATCCGGAGTTAAGTGAAAACTCTAAAAAATATCTTTTAACATCACTGACTTGTACCATAAATTTTTATCTTCAATTTGTAATCTTGAAATTATAAAAGTAGTAATAGTTCAATCTTTCCCGACTCGAACTTCAAATCGATAACATTCTCTAATCACACGAGGTAAGTTTCGAGGCGAAGAGATGAAGGCTTGCCTCCCGTAAGTGGTCCAATCTCTAATATGTTCTAGCAATCTTACATATCATGTACACAATCCTAGCATAAGGAAGCAATTCATATCATGGTATCCCACAACAATACAAAATGCTTAAAGAATTCCCAAATTGTCAAATACAGAGTAAACAGAAATCATAACTGCAACGAATAAAGATGAAACAGTATTGAAATTGTAATGTATAGACCTGCTCTTCGCTTATTAACATCTGGAGTCTCTCCTTAAGCAAGCGGCCATGGCGACCGCCACTCCGGGGATTGATAAAGACGACCATGGGCAACACGGGCGGCTGGCCAAGATCGGTGTCCGGAGCGAAGGCGGAGCCAACGAGAGAACCGGCACCGGGCAAGCGGCTCTCACCGGCGGCGGGGTCCTGTAAGCGAATGGAATCGCGCATGGCATAGCGAAGGTACTGCGGCATCTGAAGCTTGTTCCGCAACTCCGCCTTGTCGACTCGGACCCCGGACAATCCACGTCCCTTCAACGAATCGATCATCGAAGATCGAGCGGTGGTTCGAGTCGCCGTTGAATCGTCTCCGCCTTTGGACCCTGGCGACTCCATTACTGTGTGGGTGTGTGTATCTCTTCCTTCTCTCTCCCTCTCGGAATCTTCAATCTCTGAATGTTAGATTGGATTTGTGGGTTTTGTTTTATGAATGAATCTGTTTCCAGAACTGGACGACGATCGAGAGAAGAAATCAAATCAAAGACATTCCGGCGAAGTTAGAACAGTTGGAGAGAGAGAGAGAGAGAGAGAGAAAGGGAGGGGAGATGAAAGGAGAATTGTAAGAGAGTTTTAGTTATGAAATTTTAGTTATGAAATATTGTACAAATGATGGCATTTTCAATTTGACCTATTTACCCCTTCAAAATATTTGCATTTCAAATTGTATTTAATCAAATTTTTAAATATTTATATTAATAGTCATTAATATACCTTCATTAATACACGATTATGAATTTTAAATATTTATTAATACAGTGTTTATATTTATACCCAATAACCATATTTGTAAAAAAAAATATATTGACTATGTTTGTAAATTTTTTTTAGTTTGACTAATCTCATAAGTTAACCTTAAATTTAAGATACTCCCAACTACTATTTGATAATTTTGGGAATTATGGGATTATGGTTTAACCGTTTGAAATCTTTTTAACATATGATTTACCTAAGATTTTATGGGGGAGGTTTTGTCGGTAAAATTAAGTAGGTGTACACAAAAAAAATTTGACGATCTGATTAGCTAGAACTACCGAACCTAAGTTATAAGAGATGGGTTGAGTTATAATTTTATATGTGTCGGGTGAGCTATAAATTTATAATTTTTATGGTTAGATCGATTTTTAAGTTTACAAATTTGCGGCTCGATCAATACTACTCACCCTCAAACTAAGAATAATATTATTTATGTGTGTATGATTAATTGACAATATTGGCTTTTAACATGCCAGTAAGAAGCATGTACTAACAATATGAACAAAGTTCGATTTGATTTAAGGAGGTTTGCCCTCGAGATATGGAAAAATTCTCTCTTTAATGTGGAGAGTGTAAGTGTTGAGCAAACAAAATTGTCCCATATCGCTAAGATAAGGGAAAGATCTTGTGTAGATAAGGAGAGGACACCACCTCTATTGATATGAGACCTTTCAGAAAATGCCCAAAAATAAAGTCATGATAGGTGATTCCCAAAGTGGTCAATATCAGGATGACAACCTACCCGAATCTCCATATCGATATGAATGACATTGTCCACTTTGAGCCTAGACTCTCATGGCTTTATTTTTTTGTCATCTTCCAAAAGGTCTCATATCAATGGAGATGGTTGTCATCACTTATATACTCATGATCTTCCCATCATTTAACCATTGTGGGATACTTTTTTGCATCTCAATAATCCCCCCCTCGAAGAAAGTTTCACCGAGTCTCTCTATGGGCTCAACTTTTGATTCGGCACCCAATGATTCAACCCTCTTCTCGAAAAAAGACCGAGTCTCCCCTCAAATAGTCAATTCGTTTAGATGCAGGTAGACTGGATTTCCATTTCTCACTCACATTCAGACCAAACTCTTCTTCTCCTCATAGTACACCGCTAGTCTGATAGAGCTACCACAAATTTTTGTCTCGGAGCTCCAAACGTCTTTGTCCTACACCGGGGCGTTCTACCGACATGGTTAAGTTAGGGGTACGACTTTGATACCAATTGATAAGGATGAGTACTCTATCTGAATCTCTACATTCATATGGTATTGTCCACTTTGGCTCTAGACTCTCATGACTTTGTTTTTGGTCATCTCTCAAAAGGTCTAATATCAATGGAGATGGTTGTTATCACTTATATACTCATGATCTTCCACTCATCTAACCAATGTGGGATACTTTGTTTGCGTCCCAATAATTATGATTCCTTTCCATTGTTTCCCTTTTGTATTGAGTCTCTAATTGTTTGAGTTCCTTTTTTATGATTTCAACAAAATTTAAGATGGAGTTGAAGAAAAAAGAAGGGAAACATTCAAGGATTGAGGCAAGGTGAAGACATAGAGAAGTTAGAAAAGGTTAGAGAGAAGAAAATCATTTTTCGATAAAGGGGAAAATAAAGGAGCAAAAGAAAACGAAGAAAAAAATTGATATGAGAAGCTGGTGAAGAAAAAGGTATTAATATGATATTGTCCACTTTAGATATAATTTTTCATGATTTTATTTTTTTTATTTCTATTAGGTCGAAATAATTATATTACTTATATACTCATGATATTCTTCTCATTTAACTAATGATCACTTACACTTTCAAATCTCTACTTCCCATAGTTTTTTAATGTAAAAAAGAAAATGATAAAACTTAAAAATTATACTCTAAAATATGATAAACCATTTGATCAGAGGGTAGAATTGGTAATTAAAAAAGTGGCCGTATAACTGAAAAGTGGGACCCATTAAAACGAATCCATATAGTTGGCTGGCTGGGCGTGGAATCGGCTGAAAGAAGAAATTTCGTTTTTTCTTTTTTTTTTTTATTCTAATAATCCTGAAATATAATAAGATAGTTTAAATTAACAAATTTATTAAATATGAAATTAAATTTTCTATCTAATAGGAAAATAAAAGAAAAATTATTCTTTATTACCATTCTAGCACATTTTTTAAAAGAATTCATTTACAGTACATTTTACCCAAAATTCATATTCTACCATCATTAGACTTCTATCTATTAAACTTATAGATTTCAATTGATTTTGAATGATTGAACGGTACAAACTAATAAACTTCAATAATTTTTATTCCACAAATGAATAAGTTTGAAAATCGTACTATACATACAAACCTAAAAGAGAACCGACAGTTTGGTTTAAGGTCAAACACTAGTTCATTAGAACTAATCGTTTGACCACAATCAAACCGATTTGAAAGTTTAATCGTTCATTTAAAATTTAAAAATTAATTAACAATAAAGTTAAAAGTTTTTTTCAGTACAAATTGATAGGGGATGACCACAAATCTTACAAAAATGATATTATTGTTCTCAAATAAATAACTTAAAAATTTATAAACCAAAATTATAATATTTTTGTTAGTACAATATAATATTTTGGGGTTAGAAGCCAATAGAACAATAACACCATAAACCATGTATTATTGAATCAATAGGTTAGGATTTTATATCCCTATCTTCATTAATTATTGAACTAAAAGTAAATAGACAAATAAGATTAGATGATTCAAACATGTGATTTCTCTTTATCAAATTTAAAGGTTAATTATCACTAAACTTAATTAAAATTGCTAACTTTTTTGAAGTGCTTCGCATAGATTTAATTATATAAAAAGAAAGAGATTTATCTCAAACTTTGCTTCAAAGTATTTTTTTATCATATAAATTGGACCTATAATTTGTTAAGTTTCTTATCATCCTTTTTGTCAATAAAATATTCTTAGTTTTGTTTTATATGGCCCAATTTATGAAGATAAGTATATTCTCTTAGTTTAAGAAAAGAAAAAAAACGTACATACATATAATGAAAATGGATTTTTTTTTTTTCTTCTCAAATTTGCTTTGTTAACTCGTTTTTTCTCTAACCAAATTATGGGAATTGCACTAAACGTACATATATATAATAAAGCCACGCAGTTATTCAAGATGAAAGGAAGAACGAAAGGAACTTGTTGACAATAACAAATAACTGTGTCATTGGAATATTTCACTGTTATATAAATTTATAAACAAATATATCTGTTCTCAAAAAAAAAATAATATATGTATCTTACAAAAAATTAAATAAATGAAAGTCAAAATTTATTTAACATGTCAATGTTCTGTTAAATTAGACATAACTTAACCATAATTACCCGTATTTTCCTTATTTTCCTGTGAGGATTTGCACAGTGGAAATGTGATAGTCATTGAAGAAGTTTGAGAGAATGTATTATTGATAAAATGGAGAAGATGAAGATGGAGGCTACATTGTAGCTCCACACTTACAATCCTAAAACATTCTCTATATATAGATTACCAAAACTCTAACCTAAGACCCAATGAACTCTAATACTTTAACATTTCCCAAATTTAAATCATTGGTAAAATACTGTGGAAGTGTGGACATTGCCCAATAAAGGTTGTGATATGAATATATTGGCCAATTTGAGAAGGGACTAAAGAGGTCCAACCCATTTAAGGCCCACCCAGCCACCAATCTGTTAATAGCAAACAAAGTACAATAAATAGAAAGTCTAGCAAGATAAAGGTAGAAATTAAAAGGAAAAAAGGATGGTGGCATGCTGATTACCTAAAAGACAGTCTTCTGGAGTCATTTACATTTACTTTTTAGTAATCTAAATAATTAGAATTCTATTTACAAGTTGGTGGCATATTGATTATCTTGATTTATGGTAATTTATTTCAAATTCACATTTAAATGTTGATCCTAGAAATCAAGATGTTTGATATGTTATTTAGATAATTATCTTATTTATTTTATATGAATAATTTTGTAGGTATTTGAGAATATTTGGATAATTATATTTGTTTTAATAGGTGTTGTTTATATAAGTGTCTTAAAGCCCTCATAATTTATTCCTATAATTTATGCATTAATTTATATGAGTAAAACTGATAAAAATGACAATTTTATCCAAATCTTTATATTGGTGTGACATTGTCCACTTTAGGCATAGACCCTTATAGTTTTACTTTAATTTTACCCAAAAGGTCTCACACCAATGGAGATGGTTGTCATCATTTATATACCCATGACCATCCTCTCTTCTAATTGGATACTTTGTTTGCATCCTTACAATCCTCTCTCCTCGAACAAAGTTCCATCGAACCTCTCTATAGGCTCGCCTTCTTCATTCGGCACCCGATGATTCAACCCTCCCCTCAAACGTCAAAGATCGAGCCTCTCTTCAAATAGTCAATATGTCCTAGCTGATGCTCAGACCAAGTACTCCTCTTCTCCCGAGAGTACACCGTTAGTTCGATAGAATAGATTTTTCGCGACGACTATTATGTCTGACTAACTCCTCTTCTCTTGAGAGTACACCGCTAGTCAATTAGTCTAGCTCACATCCAGACAAAGTGGCAAATCTGGTAAAACTACCACAAACTTTCATCTTCAGGCTCCAAATGTCTTTATTCTACACCGGGGTGATTTAGCAACATGGTTATGTTTGAGACACGCTCTGAAACCAATTGATAAGGATGACAACCTTATCTGAATCTCTACATTGGTGTGATATTGTCCACTTTAGACATACATCCTCATGACTTTGCTTTTGATTTTACTCAAAAGGCCTCACACCAATGAAGATGCAGGTTGTCATCACTTATATATCCATGATTATCCCCTCTTCTAACCAGATACTTTGTTTGCATCCCAACAAAAACTCATGTAACATTTTTTTATTTGTAAATGTCATAAATGTCCTCATAATTTATTTCTATAATTTACGCATTAATTTATAGAGTAAAACTCATGTAACATTTTTTATTTATTAATTTAAATAAATTCAATTTTTAAAAGATTGAAAATGATTTTATTATTTAAAAAGTTAAATAAAAAAAAAAAAAAAAACTAGCTAAAAGGTAGAAAGTATGGACAATTATATTAGAAAAATATAATAATAAAAAACAATACACGTATGATAAGTTATTAATGAATGCGTAACAATCATATACTACAAATATATATTATTTATTGAAAGGGTTTGAAGTTTGATGGTTTCATTGTTTGGTGGAAAAATCTAAATTCAGCATCAATGTCATAAATTTGATTTTGAAAATCGGTATCTCAAGATAATTCAATATTTTTCATCAGCAAAATAAACGTCGGATATCCATTTCATGAAAATCTTGGATTATCACAAAGTAAACCACTCGAAAAAACTCATATCTATGGGTGCCTTATCATTAAATAATGTGTTTAGACGACAAATATTTTAGTCAAAACATGCAATGAGGAAATTTTTGTTCGAATGGATAATTTACAATAACTTTACTAATTCAAGTCACCTTTCTTTTGTGGGCAAGAGTATATACGATTCCTAAAAAATATTATTAATTAGTTCCATTTGTTCTTTCTATCCCCTCTCCAATTCACAGAATAATTTGAATATATCGCTATCTAATATATGATATGAATGGTGTAAAGCTAAGAACCAATTGAGAGTCAAAAGCTGAGTGAGAAATGCAAAAAAGAAAAACGAAATGTGATTCATAGCATGAAAAGAGAAAAAAACAAAAACATTTTGGATTCAAATTGGGCAACTTGGATTCGGCGCCGATTCTCAAGAATTTGCATTGCCATGTCAATGTCTTTTCACCATGTCAATTAAATCTTCACTTTATTGCTTTCAATTATCCACCATAACTTTTTCTCTTCTCGGATTCCCTTTAAGAGTGTGGAAAGCTATAAAAACAAAACCCCCACGTTTGAAATTTTCAAACTTTTTAAACAACAACAAAAATGTCATTTTCTTTCAAAAAAAAAAGGATCATTTTTTTAATGGGACATCTACAATTAAATTTTGTATGAAAATATAAATTTACAATTTTTAAGCAAGTGCGTATTGGACTCCCGACCTCGGCCATAAAGAGAACACCAAACACCAGTATCAATACCTCTGTTGTAAATATTACATTTGGAAAGAATAGTATTAAAAAGAACAGCTCAAACCCTCGACAAACTAATCGCAGGGGATAAGTTGTTAAAGACATATAGCAACATGTCTCTTTCAAATATGCAGATTTTTTGAAACTGCTTTCAATTATGTAGATGAATAAAGTATAGTGGATTTACTTTGAGAATTCAAATGTTTGAAAGAAAAATTCTATAGTAATATATTTATTAATTTTTCATTTAAGAAAATATATTACGGCCGAATCTTTCATTAATAAGGTGTGTGAAACACATCCTACACAAAAGATCTACACGAAAGTTTTCCAATTTAAAATTATGGAGGTATAATTAAAATTTTTAAGACCCCGTCTGATAATCATTTAGGCCCCGTTTGATAACCATTTGGTTTCTTATTTTTGGTTTTTCAAATTTAAGCTTATTCTCTCCCAAATTTCCTACAATTTGCTCCATCATTCCTATCATTTATCCATCTTTCTTTAAGAAAATAAGAGAATACTAACCTACTTTTATAAACAAAAACAAACTTTGGGAAGCTATTTTTTTTTTGTTTTTAAAAGTTGGTTGGTGTTCCCTTACTTTCTTAAGGAAAGATGTATACATGGTAGAAAGGATGAAATAAATTGTAGGGAATTTGAGAAAAAATAGGCTTAAATTTGAAAAACCAAAAACAAGAAACCAAATGGTTATCAAACGGGGCCTTAGTTTTTTGTTTTTGGTTTTTGAAATTTAAGCTTATTTTCACTTAAATTTACTACAATATTTCCTAAACTTCTTACAATATATCCATCTTTCCTTAAGAAGGTAGGAGGATACTAACCAACTTTTAAAAACAAAAAAAAGTAGCTTCCAAAAGTTTGTTTTTGTTTTTAAAAGTTGGTTAGTATGCTCGTACTTTCTTAAGGAAAAATGGATGAATCGTAGGATGATCGAAAGAAATTGTAGTAAATTTGAGTGAGAATATGCTTAAATTTCAAAAATAAAAAACAAAAAACAAAATGATTATCAAGCGGGGCCTAAACAACTTGAATTTCGCACACCATGAAGCGAGCACTAAAAATGATGTTATTCCAAAAAAATACTAGAAAGTTTTTCTATATGAGTATCACACAAGATTCTGGAATTTCTTTCCAGCCAAATCTAACAAAAATATGCTCCAACCATGTTGACAGAGAATTTTGCCTTTTCTCTTTAGCCTCTTCATTCATTGTAATTAATAAGAATCTGTCCACACTCATCCAAGAATTGATTTTTTTACCGAATTTTTTGACATTTAAATATTGTAGGATTAGATGATATGTCTTGAAAAATTAGTCGAGGTGCGTGCAACTTGATATGAACAATTACAAATATAAAAAAAAAGGAACAAAATCGAATCTCATCCCTGATCCTACCTGAAGAATTAATGACAATGAAGGAAAAAAAAAGCTCAAGCCTCCTCTGAATTCCTGCATAAAACACACCAGCTTGGAGAGCAACCCGAAAGTTCTTTGTTGAATAACGTCCCTAGTGTTAATAGGTCATTACTTGACGCAATTAAATTAAATTAAAAAAAAAAAACCATAAATTATATATATATATTGTTATAATTTGGTTTCAAATTTAACATTATTATTTTTCAATGGTTATGGGTTAAATCATATATTGAATAATTACTTTTAGGATATTAAAATCATGTTTAGTTTATAAATGTTAATCAATCTAATTAATTAAAGATTAGTTGTATAATTAGTTGAAGAGGTTAATGGAGTTATTTTTTGGTTATAGAGGTTAAATGGTTTTAATCCTCTATACCCAAATCTTGGTGAATTCCCCAAATTCTATTGTGTATAAATAAACCCATTTATTGAAGGGTTAGATTAAGAGTTTTATTTGGCAAATTAAAAAGTGGAAAAAACATTTGAGAAAGTAAGAGAGAGGGATTGAAAAAGATTTGGGGGGAAATTAAAAGAGGAGAGAGAGAGAGAAATTTGGGGAGCAAAAAAATAGCTCCCCACATCTCCTTATTGTGCCGCACGAAGAAGAAAGAGCAAGGGAGAGGGAGGGCGCCACCTCATCTCCAATCTCGCCGCCGCCGCTCCGTCACTGACCTCCATTCGCCGGTGACTCGCTTGCCGCCGCCGTCATTCGCTTGCCACCTATTTTGAAGTTCTTCATCCTCTTGTGTTGAAGACCTAGGCGAATTGGAAAGCTTCAATGTGTTGATTCTTGAAAACTTTGAGAGATCTTTGAAGCTTGACGGATTTCTAGAGGAAGAGAATATTGAAGACTTCTCCTGGGCATCAGATTCTCTCCAATGTAGTTTTATTTCCTTAATCTCATTGTAATTCCTTATTGTTCTTGCTTTCTTCTTTGCATCTAGGTTTTATGTATTGTTGCTTGCCCTTGATTATGTTGTTGTAATGAACAATCAATTTGTAATCGCTATCTTAATAATATTGTCCAAGGCCATAAAACCCCTTTTGCTAGTGGAGTAGGATGTTTGCCGAACCACTTAAATCTTGGCGTCTTAAATCTTGATCTTTTTATTTCTCTATTCAATTTTTGGATCTTTAAAGAATCTGTCAAAAAATTTCCACCAACTTAAATTGACTTTAAATCACTTGTAATGCATTCTAAATCACATATAAATGTTTAACATGTCAATAATAGGTCTTAGGGAATTTATAACAAGCCTCAATCCAAAAGAGATACTCATTCACCCAACAATGAGTGTCATATCAATAACACTATACAAGCTCGTCAATTCTTCTGCCGGTGTCATCGAATCTTGTATGAACCAGAGGTAAAACTTAAAAAATTATTTACTTTATATTATTTTATTAACAGTTAAATAACGAGTAACTAACAAATTGAATTTAAGCTACAGTCGGATGAGTATACAATTCGAGAATGATGGGAATCAATGAGGTGAGGTTTTTTATTAGCCTCAATCCAAAAGAGATACCCATTCACCTAACAATGAGTGTCATATCAATAACGCTATATAAAGCTGTCAATTCTTCTGCCGGTTTCATCGAATTTTGTATGGACTAGAGGTAAAACTTAAAAAATTATTTACTTTATATTATTTCATTAACAGTTAAATAACATGTAACTAACAAATTGAATTTGTGTGGCAGGCAGATGAGTGTACAATTCAAAGAATGATGGGAATAAATAAGTGAGGTTTTTTATTAGCCTCAATCCAAAACAAGTCCTCATTCACATAACAATGAGCGGCATATCAATAACGCTATTCAATGCCATCAATTCTTCTGTCGATGTCATCGAATTTTGTATGGACCGGAGGTAAAACTTAAAAAAATATTTACTTTATATTATTTTATTAACGGTTAAATAACGAGTAACTAATAAATTGAATTTGTGGTGACGGCGGATGAGTGTACAATTCGAGGAATGTTGGGAATCA
>JBBMEF010000021.1:6414448-6428374 GCA_037832685.1 Sicyos baderoa | reverse complement strand
CAAATATTTTCAAAAAGTTGCTATTTACTCAATTTTTTTATCTTATTGTAATATACATGCAAATTCCCCTTATTTAAAACTAAAAAAAATTAAAAATTAAAACCGAAGATAAACGTATAAAGAAAATTATTAAAAATAAAACGTATGAGGAAAGTTAAAAACAAAATAAAAGTGCTTCTCAAAAGAAAAAAAAAAAAAACAAAATAAAAGTGCTGCTCTTTCCAAATTTGTTACAATAAATAATAGTAATAAGAAGAAGAAATAAACATCCAAGCTCCACACGGCAGGTTATGTCTTGTAATGGTTGCAAATTAAATACGTGAAAACTAGTTATTTATATCATTGATATGTGTAGGTTAAGTAAATGAATTTAATAAAAAAACTAAATTATTTATACATATATGACTAACTTCATATTTAATTCGACAAGGATTATTAACAAAAATTATTTTTTAGTTTATATTCAACCATAAAAATTACTTTTTAGATTTAAAGATATGTGATACCATATAAGAAAATATAGGTTTCATTTCAAATTAATTGAATAAGGGGAGTATTCGGTCTATGCAATAAAAAGTGGTAAACAATTTATCACTTTTTCAATGTGACATATTTAAAGTTAGATCTTGATATTTGCATTATCCACTCCACCAATTATGTTGTTAGGTTAGGGAATGACTTCTACCGGTTTCATAATTGTATTTTTTAACATAATATTTTCCTCCTTTTTACGTTTAGGATTAGTTTTTCTTTTAATTTTTTTCTGATTATATATTTAGGTTAAATTATGAATTTTGTGGTTATGTTTTTTTAGAAAAATTAAAGTTAAGTTCGAATTAATCTCTATAATTTAAATTTAATTTTTATGGTTTTAAAATTTCAATTTAGTTTATATAGTTGATAAAACCTACTAATTTTGGGTGACCATTAAAGGAAATTATTGTGTTGCAACCTTTTCTAGTTGCTAACCCTAGGATTATTACTCAAAAAAAAAAAAACTCTAGGATTATTGAATTAAAAAATAAAAATAAATAAAAAATTATTTTTATCTTGTAATGGTTGCAAATTAAATACGTGGAAAATAGTATTTATGTCAATGATAACATGTGAGTTAGTAAATGAATTTAACAAAAAAAAAAAAAACTAAAGCATATACATACATGATTAACTTCCACATATTTAATTCGGCAATAATTACTAACAACAAATATTTTTTAGTTTTTATCCAACCATATAGATTAATTTATTTTAATTTTAAAAGTATAGATACTAAATTCTAACATTTTTTTTAAATAAGAAATTTAAAAAATCTTAATAACTTATCTATTTCAATTTTTAAAATCATTAAAAAATTAATAATAAAATCATAATAACTTATCTATTTCAATTTTTAAAATCATAAAAACTAGTTTTTTAAATCATTAAAAAATTAAACTAACTTTCTTTAAAATTTGTTATGAGTTAAACAATAGTCATCACACTTTTTTTTTATATAAATTATGAACATAACTAAAATAAACATGATAAGTTTTTTTTTTTTTTTTTTTTTTTTTTTTTAATTCGGGAATGTCAAAGTAAGCTTATTTACACTTTCATTATCAATTATCTTATCCTTTTTTGATAATAAACGAGTTTTTTTTTCCTTTTTGATAATAGTTGAATAAACATTATTAAGTTCTAGAAGAAAAAAAATGGAAGAATCTCAAAACTGAATCCAAAATGAACATATATTTTTGTTGAGAAAATTCCATTTACACCTTTTTGACCTGCATTATTCTCAAATGTGTAGGTTTAACTGCAAGTGGGGTTTCATATTGGGATTCAAAAGGAAACCTACACACAGCATTCATCCACAACAATGGAGAAATCATTCTAACCGCAGGCGCCATTGGAAGCCCTCAACTTCTCCTCGCAAGCGGGGTTGGCCCGAAACCTCATCTCTCCTCCCTTAACCTCTCCGTCGTCCTCCACCAACCCCACGTCGGCGAATTCATGTCCGACAACCCCCGTTTCGGCGCCACCCTTGTTCTTCCCTTCCACCTTACTCCATCCTCCGTAAAAGTCGTCGGAACGTTCGACACCAACATCCATATCCAGGCCATCGCGAGCCCTTCCCCATTCTTACTTCCGCCAACTTTTAGTCTCCTTCCTCCTCAGCCCTCTTCCCTCCTCCAAAGCTTAGCCCTTTTCGTCGGGAAATTCTCGGACGTTCATTCCGAAGGGTCTCTCCGGTTGAACTCGACAAGTGATGTGAGGAAGAGTCCGGTTGTGAGATTTAATTATTATTCTCGTCCTGAGGATCTTGCTAAATGTGTTAGTGGAGTGAGAAAAGTGGGGGATTTGCTTGGAACACAAGCAATGGAGAAGATTAAGACGAGCGATTTGGAGGGTAAAAGAGGGTTTCAGTTTTTAGGGCACCCGTTGCCGGAGAATTTGTTGGATGATGGATCCGTTGAAGAGTATTGTCACAAAACAGTGGCTACTTACTGGCATTACCATGGAGGATGTTTGGTCGGAAAAGTTGTCGACGGTCATTACAAAGTTATCGGGGTTGAAAATCTGCGTGTGGTCGATGGCTCGACTTTCTCCGACTCACCCGGAACTAATCCTATGGCCACTCTCATGATGCTTGGCCGGTAAGTTACTTTAGTCTCTCTTTTGATATTTTTTGGAGTGCTACTCGGGGTGTACCCAAATTTTCCTCTAAAAATAATTGTATACTTCTATGAACTAAGACTCCGTTCGATAATCATTTTATTTTTTATTTTTAGTTTTTGAATTGAAGTCTATAACAACTATCTTATCGTATGTTTTTTCTTATTTGAATGTCTACACCTCACTTATATGTGTAGAAACTAAACCAAAATTTGAAGAAAAAAAATAGTTTCTAAAAGTTAATTTGTTTTTGTTTTTAAAAGTTGGTTGTATTCGCCTACTTTCTTAAGGAAATATGGATATATTGTAGGAATAGTGGAACACATGGTAGAAAATTTAAGTAAAAATAGGCTTAAATTTCAAAAACCAAAAATAAAAAATAAATGATTATCAAACGGGACCTAACTAATTCCAATTTGTTTTTGCAGGTATGTTGGTCTTAAAGTACTGCAACAAAGATCAAGTTAAAGAGCATAAACCAGAGAGACCATTTCATAATATTGAACATTCTTGATTGTCGGGTGTATGTATTTTATTTTTAATTATTTTAAGACTATGGGTTTCACAATTGCTGTTTATTTTCTGTATTTTTGTATGTTTAGCACTCAAAAAAAGTATAAAATAAAAAGCTGTTTCAAATTTAGCCCAATTTAAGGAAATTATTACCAACTATGGATAGATGTAAAAATAAGCCCACAACTCGAGCCATCCGGATTGAGTAACTCAAACCATAAGGGTCGGGTTGAATTGGATGGATTTGTTCGGTATTTAGGTTGATTGATTTTTTTGCTCATTCAACTTATCTCACTCAACTAGAATTAAAAATAATATTATATATATGTATAAGATTAATTTATAATATAAGTTCTTAGCATTTTAGTTTTGAGTATAGATTTAAATGGAGTATCATGCACTTTTTTTCCTTTTTTCTTTTTTACACATTTACCGGCCATATGTTGAGAGTCTTGATCAAAAGGGAAAAAAATTATAAAAAAAATTTAAAAAAAAATAACACAGCCCAAGAACTCAACCAAACTCTTAATTTGAATTGGCGGATTGACTAATCCATTATAAATATTAAAACAACTTATAAATTAATATTAGAGAATTTGTACTATAGTAACTTTAAGACCCTCTATTAAAATTATAATATATTTTTATCAAAAATTGGTTTATACCAAAATTCCAAGTGATTAAACTCAATGAGCAGTATTTGATTGTATTCAATCAGTTTGTTAAGTGATTGAGCTCATCAATCAATTACCAGTAATCAATCACTTGGAATTTTGGTATAAACCAATTTTTGATAAAAATATGCTATAGATGCAATTTTTTACCCCATTTTTGTTATACATGAAAACTCCCCTTAATATTATATAATTATAAACTTGTGATCATAATAATCAATACAAAAGACATACAATTAGAAAGAAGAAAGATTACTTGAGATGTGAGTCTGAGTATTTTGCACTGATAATATCTTCCATATGCTTCAGCTATCTGAAAAAATTCGCCATATCCATTTGTTTAAGATGCTCGTCGTACTGATTTTCGACCTGTTAATGCCTCGTCCACCTTTCCTTCGAACCGAGTGGTTATATCCGATCGAACAAGATGAGCTCCACCCAGCTGAATCAATACCTTGCCATAAGAAAGTATGTATCAATCGTTCAATAAATTTGTAAACTGAAATGAGAGCCAGAAAAATAGGCGAGTTGTCGAGGACTTACGGCCTCCGCCTTGACAGTATCAACAAGAGTACCAGCATTAATCCATTCTGTACTCTTTTTTTGAAACAAGGGTAACCATACCCGTTCATAGGCCAGGCACCGGAGACATCGAAGAAGTAATGTCACAAGTGAGTATCGAACCTGAGACCTTGAAGGGAGCATACCTCCAAAGCTCAAATCTTCAACCACTGTGCCACCTCTTGGAGACATAATCCAATCTGTACTCTTGATGCTACACAAAACTCTTGTTCATGAGTAAATGGAATATTCAAAGCATCATCTTCCAGATCAACCGTCCATTACCACTAGATCCTCTCTGTAACTAACAAAATCATCTTCAATGACTTTGTCTATCATGAGGCAAGTACGAGGTAATCCACGACCTCAAAAACAAAGCTACATCTACGACGACGAGAAGAGCACTGTTCTCGTCACCTTCAAAAGTATAATCAATGTGCAAAGATCAGCCTTAACTTGACAGAGATTTCAAACTATGAATTAGAGCATAACTGGATTACTGGACTGCCCAGAAACATTCATACTCGCCACCAATTCAAAACAAACTTACCAAAATTTCAGCGATAGAGCACCATGAAGGCATGAATTTTCAAACCGAAAGGATCATTAAGGCCCCGTTTGATAACTATTTGGTTTTAAAAAATTTAAGCTTATTTTTATTCAAATTTTCTACAATATGTTTCATCTTTCCTACAATGTATTCATCTCTCCTTAATAAAATATGTGAAAACAAAAACAAGTTTTTGGAAGCTACATTTTTTTTTTGTTTCCAAATTTTGGTTTGTTTTTTAAAAATATCAAGATGTAGGCATCCAAGTAAGAAAAAACATATGATAAGATAGTTGTTGTAGCCTTAAATTTCAAAAACTAAAAACTAAAAACTAAGGTCCCGTTTGATAACTATTTGGTTTCTTGTTTTTGGTTTTTCAAATTTAAGTCTATTCTCTCTCTAAATTCTTACAATGTGCTCCATCCTTCCTACCATCTATCCATATTTCTTTAAAAAAGTAGGAGAATACTAACCAAATTTTAAAAACAAAAACAAACTTTGGGAAGCTACTTTTTTTTGTTTTTAAAAGTTTGTTAGTCTTCCCTACTTTCTCAAGGAAAGATGTATACATGGTAGAAAGGAGGAAACAAATTGTAGGAAATTTGAGAGAAAATAGGCTTAAATTTGAAAAACCTTACAAGAAACCAAATGGTTATCAAACGGGGCCTAAATGGTTATCAAACAGCGTCTAAACTTCTTAAGATGTAAGAAAATAGTGAGATAAAGAGAATGAAACAGAAAAAATATCATTTATCAGAATTCCACATTACCGTTTGAGTTTGCATTTTACTACGTGAAACTAATGTCACATAGTAAAACAAATAAATTATGTTTTGAGGCTTTGGACATCACATCTCAACTCATTTGCAGTTCTCTGCAAACTAACTTAGTTATGTGTCCTTAGCAGACTCTCCCACACCTAAGCAATGACATTCACAATATAAAAATTTACACTCCGAGAGAGGACGACCGACCGACCGACAGATGGCTTTACATTAATGGTTAATCCTAACAGTAAGAAATGATCAGCAACATGAACAATATAGCTCAAATTATTCTCCATTGATCATTAGTGATTGGAAATGATCAGCAGCATCAACAATATAGCTCAAAATTATTCTCCATTGATCATTAGTGATTGGGAAGGTACCCTCTTGATTTCGACAAAAGTCGAAAATTCATTGCTCATCGGTTGCTTCCATGGCTCTCCATCCATCTGCAGAAATACATCTTTCCATGCTCCACCTCGAAGTTCAAATCGAATTGCTGCAGCCTGCAAGCACAATTTTTACAAACTTTTTCAATTTGCAGCCATTCCTTCTGCTCGAAATTCAAACCCTTCGGGAAATGACGTTTTTTTTCCGACCTTGAAGTTTTAACTAACAATTTGGTGATTATATCACATTACCTGAACTATATGTTTAGCTGAGATGAGCTCTCCCATAACAAATGATGCATGCCATCCTTGCTTTAGACCAAACACTTCTAGAAGGCCATCATCAACATGTGCCTCAACAAACCCTTTCTAAAAATAAAATGAAAAGGTGAAAAGTAAGTATTTCTTTCCTGGAAGTAGAAGTGTAGTTTTCATTCTAAGATAATAACAGTATCAATAACATATAAGGAGAAGCAAATCTGTGAACTAATTGTCAAAACTAGTGCCCAATAAACAAAAACATATTTCCTGTTTAGTAGTCCAAGTGCAATTGAGCAACAATCCAATTGAAAAATTAATAATCTTAGGCCTCGTTTGATAACCATTTGGTTTTTCTGTTTTTGGTTTTTGAAATTTAAGACTATTCTCACTCAAATTTCCTACAATGTGTTCCACCCTTCCTACAATATAATATATATCCATCTTTCCTTAAGAAAGTAGGTGAATACTACCTAACTTTTAAAAACAAAAACAAACTCTTGGAAGCTATTTTTATTTGTTTTCAAATTTTGGT
Source organism: Sicyos baderoa (assembly GCA_037832685.1). Lineage (NCBI taxonomy): Eukaryota > Viridiplantae > Streptophyta > Magnoliopsida > Cucurbitales > Cucurbitaceae > Sicyos > Sicyos baderoa. The sequence goes on along the minus strand of JBBMEF010000021.1, from coordinate 6,421,472 downwards.
TTGGTTTCTACAAATATAGGTGAGAGGTAGATATCCAAGTAAGAAAAAACATATGGTAAGATAGTTGTTATAGGCTTAAATTTCAAAAACAAAAAACCAAATGGTTGTCAAACGGGGCCTTAGTTTTTTTTTTTTTTTTTGAAACAAGGGCAACCACGCCCGTCTCTAGACCAGGCACCGAGAGACATCAAAAGAGTAATGTCACAGGTGAGTCTCAAACCTGGGACCTTGAAGGGAGCATACTTTCAAAGCTCAAGTCTTGAACCAATGTGCCACCCCTTGTTCAAACGGGGCCTTAGTGGTAACATGGTGTTCCATTATGTAAAGGAAAAAAAATAAAAAACAATAATAATAATAAACTATGTACCTTTTCCATATACTCTGGAGATAGATCTCCCCATGGATGTCTCCCACTGCCATAGTTGTTGAGATTCAACGCAACCAGGGATCTTACACTGCAAGAAACGATTCACACAATAAGATGACGGCCTAAAGTTAGGAACTAAATGGTCTCCCCAGAAATTCAAACTCAACACTTTGTTGGTAAATAATTAAATTTACACCAACTTATCAGCTTAACTTTTGAGTTGATTGATGGTGTTAGAGTGTTGGGTGAAATAATTAAATTTATCTCAATTTTTCAGCTAAAGTCATTACATAAAAGAAGTAAAAATTAAAAAACTATCCACTTAAGCTTTTGGGTTATTGGTGATTTATTAGGATTCAACACAATTCAATGCCAACCAATTGCGTATTGGCTACATAAATCCTATATCGAAAAACGCTTCAAACCATTGTATGAATCAGAATGACTAGACTACCATGCCTCTTGGAAATCTCCCTTTTCCTCATCACCAGACAAAAACACAGAAAATATTATAAGGTTATACTTGTAATATCTGCTTAGGCCTTAGCAATTCAGCTGCTGCAACAATAGTTAGGCTAATCATCATGGAGTGACTCAATTGATCAAAGAGGACCTTAGGATGCATAAGGTGATGAGTTCAACTCATGGTGGCCACGTACCTAAGAATTAATTTCCAACGGGTTTTTCTTGGCATCCAAATGTTGTAGGGTCAGGCAGTATGTCCCGTAACATAAGTCGAGGTGCGCAAAAGCTAGCTCGGACAGTCACAGATATCAAAAATAAAAAATAAATAAATAAAAAAAATACTTAGGCTGCCACATGACAACTACCCTGTTAATCACAATATTTTTTTTATTTTTGATATTTGTGACTGACTAACTGTCCCTGTTAATTACTATCACATTCCTTAAAAATAAAAAGGTTCAATAAACCATATTCTGCTTATTTCATAAATATGATATTGGACGCATGAACTGAAAAAATGCCATTACATATAAAAGTTAGCCAAGAAAAGAGAGCACACGATACCTTGAGGGGATTACAACCTGACAACTACTTAGGCTGCCACATGACAACTACCCTGTTAATCACAATATTTTTTTTATTTTTGATATCTGTGACTGACTAACTGTCCCTGTTAATTACTATCACATTCCTTAAAAAAAAAAAGGTTCAATAAACCATATTCTGCTTATTTCATAAATATGATATTGGACGCATGAACTGAAAAAATGTCCTTACATATAAAAGTTAGCCAAGAAAAGAGAGCACGATACCTTGAGGGGATTACAACCTGCTCCCAATCTGAACAATTGACCTTTTTGACATGCATCCTTAGGATGTTTTTAAGGCCCCTACAATCAGAAAATTTTCTTAGAAAATCTGGTTTGCAAATACACACCTACTGTTCTTACTTGAGACCTTTTGTAGGCTTATGGTAATTCTTTTTTAGGAAAAAGAATTATCTCAATCAGGAAAAATATTACTACGAAAAGTGTCTAATCAAATAAAAACAAAATTTCACAAGAGAGTATCGAACCTTAAACTTGGATTACTAAAGCAAGACGTGAAGAACCATCCCTGACCACAACTATAGCCAGAATAAATCAGCTGCCATAGAAGATCTATCAGTTAAACTCATCCTTACATTCTGATAAAATATTGAACATATTTAACTAATCGACTTCAAAAATGTACCAAGATTTTTTAAGGAACTCCATAAATTTTCCAAATTTTTCGTAGTTGCTACAGTTTTGAAGGTGCTCTAGCTTTGATAGATAAAGAATAACCTCCCTTTAGTTCCTTTACCCTATCATTTACCCTGACTTTACTTCCATCCCAAAGGATTGAAGGATCAAAATCCCGCTCGATTTTCCTAGAGACTCCACCTGCACTCAACTTATCTACTTTGGGCTCAAGGAAGATTTTGCTACCCTCCTATCCACAGTTGTGAGTTCCTTCTAGCTTGGATGTGTTGAACTCATTCATTATATAGAAGGTTTTATTTTTATATGTGTATCTGAAATTAATTGTTTGTGGCTATAGAGTTCATAAATAAAGTGAATAATAAAGGATGCTTGTATCAATTGAATAAGTACTCAAACTTCTAAATAACTTTTAAATTCAACCATTAGTGATTACTTTGGACTCGGAGGCTAAGCAGAAAAAATGATAAAAAGAAAAAGGGCGGCACATTTCTGGTAGTTTTGTAACTATATGATGATCCTATCATGTTTTATCTCAATGCAAGATATTTAGCCTTGACTTGCCAGACCAACTTTTTTTAAGACATGTTTGAAGTTGAGGAGGAATAAGACTGAAACAGACGTTGAAATAGAAGAATGTAATACTCAAAAATGAAATGACAAACATAATCAGCCAAACCTTGTTTGCAATTGGACCCTGTGCAAGGTAAGGTTTTTCATTACGTAGATGGTGGAAGCCATAGGCAACTTGAGCATCCATTCCTGCGTGACCAAAATATATAAATAATTTTACTCACACACAAGTGATCCATACATCATGGATATGAAAAATTAACAAAATGCATCATCCCCCACTTTGTTCAGACTATCCATAGGCTTAATATTAAAAGTAGATAAATTCTGAGTCCAATAAACCTCCACTTTGTTCAGGCTCAGAAAAACCCTTCCTACAACTATTTTCTGCCTACAAGCCTCTTTCATATTAACACAAAACAAAATCAATATTTGAATAGAAACTCTTTAATTTTGATAGTAGAATCAATTTCTGCTTACAAACTCTTTTATACACTGGCGTAAATGGCAGAATAAATCCATCATTCTTCACAGTTTCGAATTTATAATGTTTCTTCAAGATGTATCATTTATGAAAGCGTCATGGGTTCAAGTCATAAAATATCTCTCTCTTGCAGTATGCACAATATTTAAAACGCAAATACTTAAGATACCTATGCTGAAGTAGTTATAAAATACTCCTTGGTGGCAGCTTGCTTTCTCTGATAATGCCTCCTCAATTTCCAAGCTCTGCAGCCACACAAAAAATAATAATGAAATCAACCTTTTACCACCAAGATACAAATCTTCTTTGTCACAAAAATATTTGAAACATTAGCACTTTATATTTTGCTTGTGCAGTAACCTCTAAATGTACAACAACGTTCAAAAAAGGCACAAACCTCATCAAGAGCATGGTCTTCTGTAGGTTTCATGCAATGTGGTAATTCCACGTTTTCACTAGATGGTGCTGATAGAATAACATGCCAACTGCATCACAAAGATGCAGACTTATGAGGGGCAATTTCACGAAGCATTCTTAGGCATTAGTTTTACAGAAAAGTCTACTACTACTTTTTTTTTTTTTTTTTTGAACCGAGAAATCGAAGTTTCGCTCAATTATACCCGGGGTAACCACGCCCGTCCCTAGGCCAGGCACCGGAAGACATCGAAGGAATGGAGACATGGGAGGTGTCTAACAAATTAATGTCATATGCAAGTTTCGAACTTGGGACCTTGAGGAGAGCACACCTTCAAAGCCCAAGTCTTCAACCACTTGTGCCATCCCTTAGGGAAAGTCTACTACTACTAAAACATTCACTTACACAAACCTGAACTCTCAATCCCCTGCACACCATGTTAATGACTTCAAAATGAAAGCAGAATCACCCTTTAAACTTAAAAAACAGTACCATAAATTATTCCACAAGTTAATGATTACCTATCCAATTTACGAATCGGACCAGTGGTTGCCCTGTCTAGGGATCTTTTGATGGCTGACTTCCAAGCAAAAGGAAAAGAACCACCCTGAAAAGATCATTCAATTTTACAGCTCAGGGAATTATCAGATGTATGTAATATGATCAAAATTTTAATGAGAGAGGAGAACTCACCCAGCCAAAGGTTCTGGATAAGTCATTGCCAGTACCAAGAGGAACTACTCCTACTGGCGGAACAGGCAGCCGCCCCTTTTTCTCAAGTTCTAGAAGACAACCAAGAACCCAACCAACAGTACCATCACCTCCAGCAACCTGCTCCGTTACCAAAAATCACTTAGGCTCTGTTTGATAACCATTTTGTTTTTAATTTTTTGTTTTTGAAATTTAAGCCTACAAGCAACTACTTACCATATGTTTTTACTTGATTAGATACTTACATCTTACATATATTGTTTAGAAACCAAACCAAAAATTGGAAGAAAAAAAGTAGCTTCCAAAAGCTTGTTTTTGTTTTTGAAATTTGGTTAGCATATTCACATACTCTCTTAAGAAAAGATGGAACATATTGTAGGAAAGATGGAATACATGGTAGGAAATTTGAGTAAGAGTAAGCTTAAATTTCAAAAACCAAATGGTTATCAAACGAGGCCTTAGTTTTCATAGTAATCAAAATTCATATAGCTATATATCTACTAAATACTTTCTTTTAACTTTAGCTATACCATGACCCTCATCCTCTCACGAGTCTCTTTAGCACAAGCATCACCAAGCTCAGCAAATAACTCGAGGCATCTCAATCCATACTTAACAAATTCATGGGGCTTCACATCTGTTAGGTCAAAAACCTGCACAGAAATTATTAACCAACGTTTAGAAGTATTAACTATGGAGAAGATTTACATATAAATATAATGTTCAATCAATCATGAGAATCACTGAGTCAATGTTGTAAAAGGCTTAAATACATGTTTGAGGCTTTTACTTCTCAAGAGGCGTAAGCTTCAAATGCTTTTTTTATTTTGGAAACCGGGAAATTGGAGTTTTCTGTACAATACCGGGGTAACCATACTCATTCCTAAGCCAGACACCGAAAAATATCAAAATAATTGAAACACGGAAGATTTCTACAAATATAGTACTACATACAAGTATTTAAAAGATTATAAGGGATATCTTTAACATCACAACCATTATCATTGACATGATTGATTTAAACTACAATTTTTTATCTTCAATGCTTTCATAGTCTCAGTACTACAAGTAGTAATATTGAATATGATTCTTCTCATTATTATAAGAGGTAGAGATTTAGTCTCAGTATCTATTTATTAAGGTGTACACCTCTTCTGATTCGACTACGCGATCGAGTCGTGCCTCGACGGCATATGCCTCAGTAACCTCTATTTTAAACATTGCTCTGATTCTTAAATATTCTTTAGGAGCCTTAAATGTAAACTCCACAATCCTAGCAGAAGAAAGTAATACTTAACAAGACAACCTAACACCAATCCAAATGCAACTTCTAATGGAAGATTTTTCAAATTCTCATAGCTGCATATAGTACCTAATAACTAGTGATGCAAAATTCACAAAAACCTGTTCATCGCTAATCAGCATCTGGAGCCTCTCCTTAAGCAAGTGGCCATGGCGACCACCACTCCGCGGGTTGATAAACACCACAACCGGCGACTCCGGCAGTCCATCGGTTGAACCGGAGACAGGGTCCCGCCGCCGGCTCTCACCGGCGGCGGGATCCTGCAGCCGGATGGAATCTCGCATAGCAAGGCGAAGGTACTCCGGCATCCGCAGCTTGTTCCGCAACTCCTCCTTGTCAATCCGCATCCCGGTCACTCCACATCCTTTGAACGAGTCGATCATCGAAGCTCGAGCCGCGATTCGAGTTTTTGCATCGCCTCCGCCTCTCGACGTCGGCGAATCCATTTCTTGCGCTCTCTTTGACAGAATCTCCAAGTGTTGGAATCAGATCAAATACATTCCGGCGAAGTGAGTGGAGTTTATGGAGAGAGAGAGAGAGAGGTTGAGGATTTGATTGGTGGGATTTCAGTTATAATGAGCCATTGACGGCTGTAGCTCCGGCGGAATTTACAGGATTTTAGTTTTGACAAAATGGCCGGCGATGGAATCTTGCTGACGGTTATACCCTTCTACAATTCGCTTATTTACTTTTCTGTCCTCGAGTAGTCGTGGACGTGTAAGAGACGCGGCTTTTGTTTTTTTTTTTTTTGTTAATTTTGTTTTGGGAATTTTGAATTGAAAGTTGAAATTTGCTATTTTAGTAAGAAAATAATAATTTATTTTTTTAGAAAAATAACATTAAAATATGAATTGAAAGTAAAATAGGAATAAAAATAATAAAAATGACTTAAACCTTGTAGGAAACTATAGGAAAAAAGAAAATCAAGTCAATGATTTTATCATTTATCAAATATTGGTTCGGTTCTTCTTTTTGTCAAATCAATTGAATCGGATTGATTATCGTTTGGTCTAACAATAAAGTAAAATTAAATGGTTTTGTCTTTTGTTAGTTGGTTCGATTCCTCTTTTTGTCAAGTTGATTGGATAGTTTTGGTTATCGAAGAAAATCGAATCAATATCACTCATAACATGCTCGATAGTCTATTTTAATTAGCAAAGAAATTATTAATTTTCTTATTATCAAATTCGTAACAATAGTATTGCACTGAATTTTCATCAAATAAATGAAACTATTAAATGACATACCTTCAAAACTTTTGAAAAGACATTTGAATTCTAAATGAAATGTCAAACTAAATGAATAATGAATGAAATTCGGTCTATGAGTTCGATGAAGGGGTATTTTTCATAGGTTTGTCTTCCTATCGTGTTCATAAAGTTATTATTAGAAAACTATATTTTTTTTCATTTTCAAAATATTGGTTGATTTTTCAAAACATAATTAATAATAACTCAAATATATA
>JBBMEF010000021.1:6337655-6367266 GCA_037832685.1 Sicyos baderoa | reverse complement strand
AACTACCCAGCCGGTTCTGGCCTCCTCTGCCCCCCCCCCCCCCCCCGATTCCGTCCAATGCGCTTCCGACTCGGGCTTCCCCTGTTCAGCCAGTATTGAATTGTCCGCCGCAAATACAATTGCCATCATCTTCGTCTGAGTTATCCCCGAATCCTCCAGGTTTGATCATCGTCAATCGGCTTCATCAGCATAGGAAGTATGTTAGATCGTAAGGGATAAATTGATGACTGGCCAATGAGTTAATTGATCGTAAGGGATAAATTCTCAAAGAAATATATGCAAATACGAGCATTAAACTGTGTCCAGCAGTATGTTAGATTGTTCATGGCCAATGAGTTAATTGATGACTGGACCGTTCACAATAAGTCGTCATCGTCAACCGACTTATTGTAAACGATCTAACATACGGTTTGATCTTGATCATCGTCAACCGACTTATTGTAAACAACCTCGTATGTAAGTCGGGTGTGGTCATTTATCCCTTCTGACATAAATATAATTGACAATCAAGATCAACATAGGAAGTGTAATCTATGTAATCAAACTAGGTTCACCATTTATCTTATTTGCATATATTTCTTTGAGAATTTGTGTATTTTGATCTGTTGGACACAGTTTAATGCTCTAACATACTGCTGATTTACTATTTCTTATTATTTCTTACATCTTTGTGTAGAAATTATTAGAAAGACATGGTTTCAAGACTGAGAATTGCATTTACATGAAGTGCTCTCTGTGTCCTGAGGAAGTAGATACTGTTCTGAAAGAATTGGTACAAATTGCAAGAATTATTCACTTAAATGAGGTAACCTGAAGAGTTTCTCTAAGTCAATGGTTTTCAGGAGTGCTATGCTTAGTAATTTTGGTACTTGTGTGTGCTTAACTGAGATTCATTTGCATTCTAGTTTTTTATTTTTCAAATGTTGGGGAAAGAAGAGGGGAAACATGGAGCATTATTTTGTAATTAAGTTTTGAATCCATCTAATGTTTGTAATAGTTATTGATAGCTACTATAATGATTGAGGTGCAGAATGAAATGTATTTTGGAGACGATGACACATGTACAGCGGCAGATTCCTACAGCCCGAGGAATGAAATGAAGGCTCTCAATACAATAGTTTCTCTAGTTGAGGACGAATCTCTTGCTGGTTACAAGCCTGTCCAATTTAATGTCCTGCGTGAACTACGAAAAGCAGTTACTCGTATGATTCATGCGTATGGAGATGCATACAGCATGAAAGCAAAAACTTTGGAAGACAGTTGTGTGAAAGAAAATTGTTTGTTAGAGTGGGGTGAGAGCAATGGTGTTAGAACAAGCTTGCAGATAGCTTGTAAGTCACCATAACAGCTTCTTTTATTCATTGTGGTTCACATCTATTGATGCTTGATTTTGATTTATTGCATAAGTTTCTAATACTAAGGAATTGTAAATTCTATGCTTTATTCTTCATATAGATGTTGAAGGTGCGGGTAGAGGAGCCATAGCGAAAGAAGATCTAGACGTTGGTGACAGTATATTGGAGATCCCTCTGGCTATTATTATTTCTGAGGAACTTGTGCATAAAACCAACATGGTAAATTCATCCTGAGAAGCTGTTGTTGTTTTCAATCTTAGAATGTGAATCTTCTAGAACTTCCTGACAGAATAATGGTATTAAAAGAAGTACAATCTTAGCCTGTTGGGCCCCGTTTGATAACCATCAAACATTTTGTTTTTGGGGTTATCAAACATTTTGTTTTTGGTTTTTGGTTTCTGAAATTTAAGCTTATTCTTATTTCTTACTCAAATTCTGCTCCATTTCCTACCATATATTCATTTTACTTTAAGAAAGTATGCGAATACCAACCAAATTTCGAAAACAAAAACAAGCTTTTAAAAGCTTTTTTTTTTTTTTTTGTTTTGTTTTGTTTTGTTTTGTTTCCAGACTTAAATTCAAAAACCAAAAACTAAAAACAAAATGGTTATCAAACGGGACCTTAATAATTCACTTTTCAGATGCTATTTTTCAATTCCTCTTCTCATCTTTAACACTGCTCTGTTGTATAAGTAAGTAAATGCTTATATCTAGAGTTAATTTGTTTTTTTTTTTTTTTTTTTTTTCTCATTTTTCAATTCCTTACAATTTCAATAACATTTTTTATGATATAAGAGAATTTTTCTCTCCACCAGTTGAGGTGCATTGACGTTACTTTGTTCCATCTCTAAGCATGAGTGCACGCATTGACAAGTGCTAGTTGAGAGGCTGGTGAGATTAGGAGGCCTGGGCTACATCCTTGATAAACAATTTCATTTGAAGGCTTTGTTAGACACCCCACTTATCTTTAGATGGTCTCTTACATTGAGTAAGTAGACTATGGTAGTTAGAAATACTATTTGAAGTAATGCCCATTGTAATGTAGAGAGAGAAATTGAAGGTAGAACCATCACGACTTTATGTTTAAATTTCAGTATCCCATATTATCAAAGATGGAAGGCATGTTATCTGAGACAATGCTGTTGCTATGGAGTATGAAGGAGAAGCACGCTGCCGATTCCAAATTCAAGGTCTATTTTGATACACTACCAGAAGCGTTTAATACTGGTATTTATCATTATCTATAGATTGTTCTCACTTACTTCTTATGTCACGGTTGTGTTCAGAATGGAAAATTTTGACGCACATTTATTTAATGGTTGATTTTTCTTAATCCTTACTTGTAGATTTTTTAGTTAAAAGTTAGCACAACTTTTAGGTTAAAAGTAAAGGCACAAGGGTAATTAGCTAGAGAGTTAGTTAGTCATCTTGATATAAATAGAATACGAGGGATTGCGAGAAGTTATCAAAAAGTTTAGGGGTTTTGGGCCTTGGGTTACTTTACTCAAGGGGAGGTTCTAATTGTAAGTTTATCTTGTAATTCTTGTTCCATTTTCAATATATTTCAGATCGTTGTTTTTGTTAGGAGTTATCCTAACATGTTCTTTCACCTAGGATTTTTTTTTTCTAATCCAATACTGGTGTGTTTCCTTCTTGAAAATTTGATGGCAAGGTTGTAAAATAGTAATTGAGGTGCATTCTTTTCATCTCACAGGTTCTTACCTTTCCTTTGTAATTAGAATATCATTACTGCAATTTGACTCTGAGTACTAAAGCAGCATAATGATAAAACTACATTTACTATTGAATCATTTAAACCCTAAATGTGTTTTGAAATGTGAATGAAATATTTTATTTTCCTAATTTAAGATTTTACAATAACTTCACAGGATTGAGTTTTGGAGTTGGCGCAATGACAACTTTGGATGGAACCTTACTTCTCGATGAGATAATGCAGGCAAAAGAGGTTCGGATCTCACAAATCGTCTTCACCAGTATTTATATGTTGAATCAAAAAAGTAATCTCAATATATTTTTCTTGCCTAGCTCATTTTCTAATGTTTTCTATTTCATCTGATTTTTTGGTTATGATAATTTGATTTTTGACTTGTATTTATATTTATATGTAATGTTAACTTCTTTGCAGCACCTGCGGGAACAATACAATGAGTTATTTCCTGCCTTGTGTAAAAACCATCCTGATGTTTTCCCTGAAGAGTTCTACACGTGGGAGCAGTTCTTATGGGCTTGTGAACTTTGGTATTCAAATAGCTTGAAAATCATGTTTCCTGATGGAAATCTTAGAACCTGCTTGGTTCCGATTGCAGGTTTTCTCAACCACTCGGTGAGTTTAATCGAGAAAATTTTACAAATTGTAGTTTACTTTACTTCGAACTATGTTATTCTTTGTAAGAAATTATGTTCCCTGTTCTTTAGAACTCAAGAACATAGTTGTACAACCTATAGAATCGATAGATCCTGTTCAAGTAAAGTCGTGATTGTGTTCATTGTTTGGTATCTGATGACTGCTGTTACGCAAATTAATTTATAACTCAATCTACCAACTTAAACTTTTGGATTGACCAGTGATTTAACATGATTCAACAGTTTTCTTGCGTTAAGCTCGAGTGACATTCTGATTTCTTATTTCTTGAATTAAAAATGTTTAATTTACTCTTTTGAATTTGAGGTCCCATTTTTCTTTGCAACATTGTTATTTGGTTCTTTGGTACAGGTAAATCCGCATATACTATACTATGGCAAAGTTGATTCAGATACAAATTCCTTGAAATTCCGCCTATCAAGACCATGCCGTGCAGGCGAAGAATGTTATCTTAGCTACGGAAACTACTCCGCTTCTCATCTGGTCACATTCTATGGTTTTTTACCTGAAGGAGACAACCTAAATGATGTCATTCCATTAGGTATCTTCTTGTTCTGCCAAGTAGACATTTGAATGATGCTTTGCTTACTTTGATATGCTATTTTGATATGTGCCTTTCAAATATTACTCTTGTTTACTTGTGTGTGTGCAGACATTGAGTTCGGCGATGGCGAAAGCAATAGCATCACGTCCGACTGGACTAATCATATGGTAAGGGGAACTTGGTTGTCGAAGAACCAAAGCATATTCCATTACGGTTTGCCCTCGCCATTATTAGACTGTTTTCGACAAGCTATGTTCTCTGAAGTGTATGCCAAACGTAAGGTAATTTAATTCACATCTTGTTTTTGCTCATTTCTCACTCTCGTGTGATTGAGAACTCTGTTCATCAGTTATTGTCACTCGTTTGTCTTAACCTTGTAGCTGCAGGAAAACTTGGAAATTGAAATGGAAGTCCTCAATGAACTCCTCTCAATCTTTGATGGAATGATGGAAAATCTTGAAGACGGAAATGAAGACAGGTAATTAAAGCCCCGTTTGATAACCATTTGGTTTTTTATTTTTGGTTTTTGATATTTAAGTCTACAAAAACTATTTTACCATATATTTTTTCTTACTTGGATATCTACCTCTCACCTATATTTGATGAAACCAAACCAAAATTTGAAAACAAAAAATAGTAGCTTCTAAAAGTTTATTTTTGTTTTTAAAAGTTTATCATTCACCTACTTTCTTAAGAAAAGATGAGTACATTGTAGGAAGAGTGTAACACATTGTAGGAAATTTGAGTGAGAATAAGCTTAAATTTCAAAAACCGAAAACAAAAAATCAAATGGTTATCAAACGGGAGCTAAGAGTATAAATTTAAGCTTTTGAGTTGATTAATGATTTAACATAATTCAACATGGTATCAAACTCGTTGTCCAAAATTCAAACCAATCCCGAATGGTTTCATCTCCAATTAATATTAATTTCCACCTTACGGACATTCTTAAATTTCCAGGCCCACAAGTGAGAGAGAGTGTTCGTTGATATAATTAAATTTACTCCAATTCATCGGCTCAAGCTCTTGGATTGATGGATGATTTAACATAATTGAACACAAAGCAACACTTTTCCATGGAATAAACTTGAAAGTTTTGGGGTTCTTGCAGGAAAAGTACAGAGTGGGATATAAAGTTAGCACTGAACTACAAAGATCTACAAAGGAAGATAGTTTCTTCATGTCTGACTTCTTGTCAAACCGGTATCGAAACAGTTAAACTTGCGTTATGCAAATGCATGGAAGATGACACTCGAGGCTAAAATCATGAAGCTTCGAGTATGCTTGTTCCGGGTAAGCCAGTTTTGAAATCTCATCGTAAAGCAGATTGCTAGTCCCTGTAAGTAGATAGGGTGTTTGTATCAAAATTAGGCTAAAATGTGGATGATTTGCAAATGAGTGACTGATCTGATCATGTTGTGAGCTTTTTTACTTGGAGATATATGATGTTTAGGGCATGGGAGAACTCTAGAGGGGATGAGTTCAATCGATGACGGCCACTTATCTAAGAAAACGGGTTTCCTTTGACATCCAAATGCTGTAGAGACTGTATGTCATGTGACATTAATCGAGGTGCACGCAAGTTGCCTCGAAGAAAGATTTATGATGTCTGAATATTATACCATTAGGAATTCTTGTGCATGGAATGCAATTTGGATTGAGGCTGATTTCCATTGTTTCCTTGGTGCAATTCTGACCCACTATAGCTTTAAATGCTTTTCTTTTGTTGAGTGGATGTTTAAATCACTTTGGGCATAATAAAATGATACTTTAATGCTTTGCTTTTGTTTGTGGTCCATGTCATTTGCACCTAATAACCCCCCATAAAAGCTTGTGGATGGGATTTGTTGATTTTGTCATTTTAATCCAAAAGTATATTTGAATTGTTTTCTTTAAATAAAACTTTAAATGGATTTGTGATTAGTTAGTTGGTCTCTTATTTAGGTTGAAAGAAAGTTATAACCTTATGGTTGAGTTATAGTTGAGTTGACGAATGTTTATTTATTAGTGCCATTGTGAACTTGTTAATTTCATGAAATACAAAATTTTGTGTTATATAATATTGGTTGATACCAAATGGGTCAGTGATGCAATGATTTCATTGTTTATTTGTAAACCAGTTTAACACCGGTATCAAAGCTTTGATCTTGAAAATTGGTATTTGCTCCTTTCCTTCGATATGTACCCAAATATATATATATATATATATATTAATATTTATTTCATGGTAAATTTGTATGTGTGGCTGAATTATAAAATTTGTGTGCTATATAACACTGGACAATGAAATCTTAATTTTAACCTTTACACACTGAACTCCAGTATAGTTATATATTTTATTTTATTTTATTTTTAATAAATGAACCTTTGTTGACAAAAAAATCTACTAAAAGATACCCCTTCTTACAACAACTACAAAATAAAACAATAATTTTAATATTTTCATTTCTAAAAAGAAGCATAAAACTAAACTATAGTTGCATCACAACTATTTTCCAAAAATTTCAACTCTTATCTTAGATACTTTTACAAGTATTAAAATATTATCCTATTTTTTATATATAAAAATAAAAAGCAAAAAACAAAATGAAAATTATTAGTCAAAATTCAAAAAGGTATTCATGTAATGTTGTCAACTTTATAATGAAATAGAATTTGAAACTAATTTATATACTAACATTGTAGGCTGAATGTGAATGGAGTCAATCTTAAAGATAATAAGACTAATATTATTGAACTTGTAAGGAGACTTAAAACATGAAAGAAAATATTTATTACATAATTATCAATCATGATGTTAAATTAATATAAAAGTTACATAGAAACAATTATTCTTTCTCACTGTTAAGTTCTTTTTCCCTACTCATAAAGCAATTATTATATTGAAATAATGCAATTCCCAACTCCACCAACTGATAACATTTCTTTGTCAACCAATGTGACAATGATAGATAATGAGTTGTATATTCAACAATGAACACCAACCATTTGTTTATTTTATTTTGTTGAAAATATATTTTTTCATATAATAATTTTAGAATAAATTCTCAATTTGATCAAAATTTTAAAAAGTATGCAATATTTTCCTAAACACTTAATATTATTGTTGATGTTGAAATTTGGGATAGAGTTATGAGGCAAAACAAGAGAAAAAGTCTATCAAATGGGGTCTTGTGGTGCATAAGGTGATGTGTTCAATTTATGGTGATCATTTACCTAGGAATTAATTATCTACAGGTTTTCTTGGCATCCAAATGTTGTAGGGTCAGACGATATGTCCCGTGATATTAGTCGAGGTGTGCGAAAGTTGGCCCGAACAATCACGAATATCAAAAATCAATAAAAGTTTGTTAGTTTAAAATTTTCAATTCCAATCTAATAAAGTTTGAGGTTGAAGAGAGATGAAAGAGAACTCCCATTAAAGAGAAATTATATTAAAAATGAGAAAAGTTGGTTGTACAACACACTACAACCTAGAATAAGCATACTACATATGCTATAACATCAAAGCATATAATATAAGAAGCATAATAGACCTTACAATATTACAACACAATATAACTAATATTAACCACACTAATACTATACTAATATAATGGTCTAACGCTGCCGATAAATTGGATTTGTAAAGGTTAAGTTCACATCATTTAAATATAATCTTTTTTTACTTCAATAATATATGGAAAGAATTAAACTCATAATTTATTGATTATAATCCAATTATCATTATGGTAATTAATTCTTATTGACATTATTTTTAGTATATGTCGGAAGAGGGGGAACAAATACTGATTTTCGGGATCAAATATGTAACGTTGGTGTTGAACTGGTATCGACCCATTCAATAATTTTTATTGATGTTTTCAAATATAAATGAACCATCGTTAAAATCAATTTTCGTTTCTTTCACCTAATTGATACTTTTAATAAAAAAAAAAAAAAAGTCTATTAGAAACGAAAAAAACAAAAAAGGGAATTAGCTTTAATTGACCCCTTTTTTTTGTTGTCTATTTTAATTATGGTAATTTTTTAAGAAATATTTCATTTATAATAGATTTTGTAATATTTCTTTTGCATATTTTATTTTTGTCATTTATTGTTTTTTGATTGAAGACTAATTATTACATTATGAAAAACTATATCGATTGAAAACGGTGTACAATACTAATTGGAAAATTGTTCGTATCATTAATTGAAAACTATACGAACACTGAACACTATCAATTGCATGAATTGAAGGCATCATAAACTTTTCAAATGTAGACATTTTCCTATTTTTCCGTATATAAATTTCTTCAAAATAATTGTTAATCCTATCAATTTTATTTTAAAAAATATATATATTATGAATGAAAAATCCCCAAATTCATTCCAATTTATTATTTGATATATTTAGGTGGCCCATGTCCAATTAAAATTGACAGAGTGGCATTTGCAAATTTGCAGCTCAACAAACTTGTCTCATTCATCCGTCTCCCGTTGCCGACGCCGTCTCTTCTTATATGTTCTAATTTTTATTTTATTTTATTTTAGCCTCTAAAATTCAAAATACTTATTTAATTTCTAAACTTTATTTTAAGTATATACTTTACTCAGCCTTTTTAATGCTTTGATTAATCATATATGTTACTTTTTTTTAAGTCGTAAGAGATTACAAATATCGATTCTAGGGATCGAATCCATGACGTTGGTTAAACTGATTTACAACCAAACAATAAAACTATTATGTCACTTATTCAATATTTTTTTAAAAGTCTTTGATTTGTTTAGTAATTTAACATTTAACTATTTTTTAAAAAACTATATGTCTCATTTAATCGGTACTCAAAAAATTTCCTATAACAATAAACAATTTCTCATTAGATAAGTTGCGACCTATTTAGTTATATAAAATACATAAAATTTAAAATTTACTAGTAAATAAATGTATTTTTCAAATTAAATTGAATGTAGTTCATATATAATTAAGACATTCTCACTCGAAATATTGCTTTTATTCAATAATAATAATGATAATATAAATCCATAAATCATACTATTGTTTTTTAGAGTGACTATAAAAATTTAGTTGAAAAGTCTTTGATTTATTCAAGTTGAGTTGAATTTTGTAAGTCTTCAATATAATCTAGTTGAATTGAATTTGGTTAGTTCTAAGATTTTTTTGGAAGTTTTTTTTAAAAATATCTATATCACAAGTTTTAATCCCAAATGAATTAAGAGTTTTTTTCTTTTTTTTCGAGAATAAATTAAAGAGTTAACACTCACCATTCTTCACTTATAAATATTGTTATATATATATATCTCGAATATTAAAAGAAAAAGACCTTATGTTTAGCCAAAAGTAAAAGTGGATTATGAGTTATAATAATTAATAACAATACCGAAAGGATTGGTGACTCAGTAATTTCATTGTTTAGTTGTAAACCAGTTCAACGCCGCTTATTATTTTTATTCATAAACTCCAGTCCATTCTTTTAATTATTAGCTAGAAAAAAGAAAAGAAAAGAAAAGAAAGGCAGAGAAGGAAGCAAGAATCAACACAACAAAAGAGAGAACTCCATTTGTGTTTGATGTTTGTGAGAGCTTTTTGGGCTCTTTGAATTCATCCCTGTTCTTGCTTTTCTCAAGCACCCAACAGAGAAATTACTCTAAAATCCAACCCCAATTAGCTAATCCACCATTTGAATGCCCGATTTGATCTTCAATTTCTAAACCTTGGTTTCCGATTTGATCCCACAAATGTTGGTTGCAAATAGCTTCGATTTGTGGAAGAAGGATGGCTTCTTCTCTGCCGCCGAGCAGGTCCAAGAATCCGCCGATACGTACGTTTTACACTCTTTATTTCATTTGTTTTTTTTTTTTTTTTTTTTTTTTTTTTTTCCTGATGGTTGATTTGTATTCTGGGAATGGTTGATTTTGTTTGGATGATCTGTTTATGAATGATTTTTTGTTTTTTTTGTTGTTTTGAGTTCTTATTGTTACTTTCATATTCTTATCTCTTTATATGTTTTTCAAGATGCTTAAGCGTATGTTTTGTGTTTTAATTGGATTGGAGTTTCTACTGTATTGATGGTTCAAGAACCTAAATTGTTTTTCTGATAACTGGGAATTGGAGCTTCGCGCCTGTTAAGAGTGAGACTCGGGAGACAATAAGGGATTTTACCATTAAGGTCACTCACGAGTTTCGACCGTGTGACTTTGAATCGACCTTGGATACTCCAAGTGTCCACGGGCTGCCCCTTATCCAACCATGAAGTTTTGTTTTCTGCAGTTGGAATGGTGTCCTGGATTCTATAATATGCTTATTCGGGCCTCGGCTTTAGGAGTCGCTACTGCTTTCTTTATTTGTTCAACCATTTTCTAGGCCATTAAATTTAGCTAATCGAAGATGGCTCTTTATTGCCTATTTCTCCTGTACTGATTCTTCTATTGGTTTTCATATTTCAGAATGGAGTTTGCATTTAGGACATGGGTATGCGAGAAAAGAGAGGGGCTTAATCCTGATGATTTGGATGAACTCCGCGGGGAGGTAAAAACGGCTCTTGGCACGGCCAAATGGCAGGTTGGATACTGAATTGAACTTAAAAAGATGCATCTGTTTTAGTTTTTTTACTGTCATTTGACTATCTGCTTATCTTCCAAAATTCAATGGAATGGTAATTAGGAATTTAGGATTCTATAATTTATTGTGAAACAATGTGTATACACTGATCATAATCATAGATTCATAGTTATATGTGTTGTTTCTTCTGTTGTCAATTAGCTGGAAGAGTTTGAGAAGGCTGTTAGAGTTAGCTATAGTTCCAGAAGTGAAGAACATGTGTGGGAGAGACACAGACAATTTATTGTAGCCATTGGGAATCAAATTTCCCGAGTTGAAGCTGCTTTAAGAGAGTCTTATGACAAAGAGGGCAAGCAGCCTCTTCGATGGGTGAATCTAAATGAAGAGGAATGCAATGATTTGGCTACATTTCTCTCTGGAACCTCCCAAGTAACACGTAGTGCGAAAACTGAATCCTCTGCATGTAGGTCTTCAGCAAAAAGTTATGCATATGAGAATCATGAACGAGCAGCGGTAGAAATTAATCTTACGCCTTCGTGCAGCTTGAGTAATTCCTCTAAAATGAAGGGCAGCGAATATGTTAACTCTGTAGATGTAGCCTCACAGAAAGTCAAAGATCTGGAAGTGAAAGAAAGTTTTGGAAAGGTAGATGGTGCGGTATGCAAAACGGATAGAATGACGAAGGCAAGAAGAGCAAGTCTGCCAACTGCTCCTGACCTGCAAATTGTAATCGCAGATGAAAATCAAGAGAGAAAACAGTCCATTGCAAGTTTAGAAGTTACAAGAAAAGGAAAATCAGGATCTGTCTTCTTGATGCGAGGATGTTCAAATTTTTCTCAGGTGAACATTGCAGGAAACTACTTCAATTTTCGTAAACTTGGTTCCGTTTATCTCTTAGTTTTTTACTCTCTTTTCTGATAGGAAACAAAACTTTTAGTTGTTTTTTTTGGCTGTTATCTTTATAAATTATAATGAAAACTGATGTAGCTATAATTTCTTATTGCAATGGAAAAAGGCTACATATATTGTTGTATGAAATAATGAGCCATGAACTCATATTCCTTTTTTTTTGAGATCAACTCATATTCTATCTAAATGTGGAACTCATATTCCATTCTAAATAGTCATTTGAACATGTAACAGAGTATGTTTTGTTCTGTGAAATTGTTGTGCCCTTATGGGTTCCAAACGAAATGTAACTGTAACTCTAACCGTACATTTTCTCTCAGCTCTTTCGTAGGGTGCAGCAGCGACAAATATACAGACCCTGGCATCTTCAAATTGCTTTGATGCTGACTACATTCTTCATCGGTGAGTTCCTATTTTTCTCAACGTTGTGCGGCATTCAAGTTTTTCAAAGTTACAAAATTTTGGATTCAATTTGAAGTATGGTATTTTTGTGTAGAGAACTTTTATCCCAACAAATTACATGGATTTAGATTTAGTTTCTTTCTGATTAGTTGAAAATGTTTGGGGAGATTTCAATTGCCGGGTGGTTAATGTTCGACTTTGACTAGCCATATTGTTAATGCTATGGGATTTTCAGAGATGTGTATTTATTGAAATTTGGAGGAAGATATTGATTAATGTTTGACTAACCTTCTTATATTGCCGTTTCCCTCACAAAATGGGGGAATTGGCTGGAGGAGTTATGCTAGCTTGGGCAGCCAGGCTATAAACATTATGATGATCTATTGGTTCAAGTGATTTGAGTCTAAGGTTTAAAGGGCCAGCCAATGGCCATTATGAAAAACTTGGCAATTACAACTTTGTGAGATAATTAATGAAAGCTTGAAATCTTATCTTTTTTTTTAATATCCGTGACTGTCCGGGCCAGCTTGCGTGCACCTCGACTAATATCGCGGGACATACCTCCTGACCCTACAACATTTAGATGTCAATGATACTTGTAGGAAATTAATTTCTAGGTAGGTGGTCGTCATGGATAAGCACCTTAAGGCCCTCTTTGACCACTTGAGGCACTCCATGATGGTTGAAAGCTTGGAATCTTATCATTAAAAAAACAATAAAAAAACTTTGTTGGGGGAGATTGGAGAACAAGAATGTGATATCTTCAAAGCCAAGAACAAGAGAGGGTATTGCCCACAATTCGGTGACGTCTTGGGTTTAAGCTTCTAGGTAAAAATAAACTTAATCATTTAAAACTCTAGTTTGGTGAGGATCCCACATTGAAAAAGTGAGAGGTGTCGCAACGTGATACGACCCGAACTAGAACTCGAACAATATATTGAAATATAAAAGATAAAGAACTACAAACTAACCAAGTATTTGATAGGTACTTGAACCTCCCATCTTGAGAATACTCTCTCAAGCCCAATACCAAAATGGCTACAATCTTCTGGATACCTCTCTTCTCCTCTATTGCGTCTATTTATAACCATAAGCCGCTAACTTACTCCCAAGTAATTGCTAACATATCCCTATATTATTCTTTAATATCCTAAGGCCCCAACCCTATCACAACCTTTATAAGAAACATGAACTACTCCTCTCATAGCCAATTGATTTTGAGATGAAACCTCATACTATCTACTATGGTATCAGACCCTATTAAACATGAAATTGAGATCCGATCTAAAATTGATGAACCCAAAGAAGGATAGGTCTCACAACCTTTATAAGAAAGGTGGACTATTTCTCTCCTTGCCAATTGATTTTGAGATAGATTCTCGTACTATCTAATATAGTTTATCTTATAAAATTGGCTCCAAGGTTGGTGAATCCTTCCTATAATTAGCTCTAGTTGGTCATGAGCATAATGTGTGTGAGACCCGCTAATACTTGTTTATATCAGAAAAGGCGTAGGAAATGTATTGGCCTTTCACTTTATAGCTGCCTTTTGGTCTTCTTCTATTTATTTATTTTTATCTCAACTAATTGGTCAGCCTCAAGTTGAGCATTTCGGTTCCCTTCATTCTTACCATCTTTTTCCATTACTGATATAGTTTGATAAAATTTTCTTTCAAAAGAACCTTGTTAGCCGGTTTTTCGCATCCATGTCTGTGTTTCAGCTAATGATACATGTTTTTTCTTTTAATTTTGTTTTCTGCTGGCACTTGAAACTGACTTCTTCCCTTATTATTTTTTTTATCTCATCTCTATATAGTTCTATGATTTTGTAAACCAGTGACAAACTGACTGTAATATGTTCATATATTATATCCAATCAGCCATTTTATCATTTCATTAAGAAAGCATTTATTAGCCTTCCAGTTCTAGAGCTAGTATCAATCAATTCCTATTCCAATTAAGCTTTTTTATACTTGTTCTTGATGATTAGATTGCTGTTTACTGGCTTACACCATAAGATTTGTACTTAATGAATCATAATGTTTCTCATGTTGGATTTGTAGGTCATGATATCTGTATGGATGTTAATGGTTTTTAAATTCAGATAAGCTTGATTGTATTGTATACACTGTTATGAGTAAATCTCTATGGTCTCTTTATGCGAATCTTGCTAACCATGGTTCCCCTTCATTGTTTTTCTCAATATTCCCTTGCAGTGCCCGTTGTATATTATTCAGCTTGAGATTTTGAGTCCATTGTACAGGCAACGTTTTCGACAATAACAGGTATGTTTTTAATTAACTCAATACAATATCTATGAGTAGTTAAGGTGATGGGTTCAATCCATGGTGACCACCTACCTAGGAATTAATTTCCTACAAGTTTTCTAGACATCCAAATGTTGTTGGGTCAGACGGTATGTCCCGTGACATTAGTGGAAGTGCACGCAAGCTGGCTTGGACAGTCACGGATATCAAAAAAAAAAAACTCAATACAATATGTTGGGGTGGGGGAGAGAAAACCATTAAACATAAGTTAAAATTTGACATTGATCAATTCAGATATTCGTCCAATCTTCCCTTGTTCTATGAATTATCTTTTCTTGGATGTTTGTTGCCCTAAACATGCTGAGGTAACTTTATCCAATAGGTCATCCGCGTGTCGAAAAACATGGGGCTACATACATAAGTTTTTTTTAGCAACTTATAAGTTAAAACTGCCATGAAACGTAGGATAAGGTCTTTAACTCAATATTAAAAAAAATTGTTTCTCGATATCCATGAATGTATGAGCTAGCTTACGCACACTTCGACTATTTTCACGGAATAACTGCATGACTCTACAACATTTGGTTGTCTAGGAAACTCACAGATGGTTTACCAACACTTGAAATATTAGATCTCCATTTGATAAAAAATTAATTTTTATATCATATAGATAAGTTAACTTTTATTTTTTTTGAATATGTATGGATAATTGAAAGTTCAAAAAACTATTAGACACAGGGCCTAATAGACAGAAAATGGTCTCTTAATATACACCAATGAGCTATAGGGAAGTGATGTAAACTGGAAGGCATGTATCAGTCCCATCCTGCCTTACAGTAGCAAATGAAAACTAGTCCTTTTTTTTTTCTTTTTTTTTTTTAATAAATAATTGTATATTCATGATTAAATCATTACTTTTCATCCATAAACAATCTCTGAATTTAACTCATTTAATTTATGCACATGAACTGGAGCTGCTCTACAGTTGTTGAACAAGGTTTTGAAGAATAATAATAACATAGCATTCATGTTCTTCTGAGTTCTTCCATGCCATGCCCAACCTCAAAATTCATTGGAATAAGGTATGTATTCATTATTGTTGTGGCTGCAAAGTGTAAATGTCTGCTTAAATTTGTTATATGTTACAGACAACATTGCCAGCATAAATAAATATTCAGGCTTATGTAATTATTTAGTTAAAGACCAAATAATCAATATTTTTGTTTACCTTCCAAAGATGTAAACATGAGATCCTTGACTTAAGGCAATAAAATGTGAACCAATTCAATCTCTCTTTAGATGGTTTTCTCATTGATTTGTTGACTTGTGGACTTGTATTTAGTGTCTCTAAGAATTGTGATTATGTGTTCATCGTTTATGTGGATTAGCTTAGATTACTTTGTGCTGAACCAAAGCCTCTAGGAGGCATTGCATGTCCTTTGACGTGCAGCGGAGCTATTATCGTCTAACTCCTTAACCTAATGCGGCATCGGGATTGAATTGTAATGACGATTCGACTGTATTCACAATCGAAAAGCTTAAGATCTTGTTTGTGGAATGACTTTTGATGACTTCTCAAGTGTTTAAAAAAGAGTTTCGTGTGTGTGTGTGTGTTTTTTAATATAAAAGGGTTTCAAGTTGATTTGAAATTTCAAGTATTTGTATCAATTTCACTTTAGCCATGTAATAACATTCTTCAACTTGATTTGAAATTTCTTCCATTGGCCATTTAAGAACGTTTATCAAACTTTATTTTAAAGTGTTCATTTTGAGCCCTCAAAAACCAAATAGACAATAACTTTACATTCATGGACCAAAAAGTGTATTTTGTAGAGTTTGATTAGATTAAATCAATTTTTAGAATCGAAAACTAAATAATGAAATTCACTTAACAACTTTAATTACAAAGAACGAAAGGTCAGAGTTTTTTTTTTTAATTTAATGATTGTCTAATATCAACTTATGCGCACATTGATTATTGTTATAAGACATATCGCTTAACTCTACGGCATTTGAATATCAAACAAACTTGTAGGAAATTAATTATAGATGACCAACATAGATTAAAAACCATCAAAACTTCTTAGAATTTGAGATGTAATAAAAAAACACTATAAAATAGAGATTTTTTTTTATATCCGTGACTGTTTGGATCAGCTTTCGCACCTCGACTAATGTTACGGAACATACCGCCTGACTCTACAACATTTGAATGCCAAAGAAATTCGTAGGAAATTAATTCCTATTTATAGAGAGATTATACTCTACACAAATTAATACAAATCAATGTTTTAACGAAACTCATATAAACCAAGATAGGATACTAATTTCACAAAGAAGGCTTCTAAAATTAAATGAATTGACACAAAACATCAAAGATAAAAAAGAATTGGATAGTCTAATAAACATTTCTTCAATCCAAATACATTACAAAGTTAAACATCATCTCAATATTGCGACTAGATACTGTATCACCATTAAATTGTCATTATTTCCTAACTTAAAAAAAAAAAAAAAAAAAAAACTATTGTTAAAGTTATTTCCTTACATTTAGCTCACAATGAACCCCTTGATTGAAAAAGAGAAGTCAACTTGAAAGAAAAAAAAAAGTGCACAATTTCACATAGTGCTCAAGGAAATTGACATTTTGTTGAAGGTATAAAGAATCTGCTCATATATTTAATATACTTAATCTTGAAAACAATTTGACACACACCTAGCACCTTTGTTCCAAAAATGCATCACAAATTGTAGGTCCAAGCAGAGGTACAAACTCTTTGAAGGATTATGATGGCAATGCACATCCACTTCCTACAATTCTTTTGCAGCTTCTTCTTTGCCTTTTGAAGAGAAGTGTTCCCTTGTTGCACATGACTCAGAATGAATAACCCAGATACGAATTCGTCTTCTTTCTTAGGTGCGTGTATGTCTCATATATATATATATATCCGTGAGTGTCTGAGGTAGCATAAGCTGCATAACACAACTCGACTATTTTCACTGGACAAACTGTTTGACCCTACAACATTAGATACATGTGTGTAAACCTGGATGAATAAAATCTATTGATATACCTCTTGTAGCTCGAGTTACTTCCTCTCTAGTTCTCTAACTGCAGTGTGACGCTCGTGAATTTCAGCTAGAGTATCCATTGCCTACAAAGTAATAGAAATAAATATATGGAAAGAAAAATATCAACATCCATGAATTTAGGCACAGAAATCTTGAAGTAAACTATTTATTAGTAAACTTTTCCCTGAAATGTCCCAAGAACAGTACAAGAAAACAGTACAAGAACTTTATGTCGTGCACAATGTATGCTGATTGCTAAATAACTATTTATCGCATACGAATAGGTAAACGTACTGGAGCATAGTCAAGAGCCTACACCTTCTTAAGCTCACCATAGTTGATATCAATCTTTATGTCGTGCACAATGTATGCGACGAGCTGTTTATCATGAATCCGCCCACCTTGGATCCGAATGAGTAGAACCTTTAGATGACAAACATTGTTGTGGTAAGAGCCTGAACTCTGAAGACTAAGAAAATCGATAAAGCTGGTAAATAAGGATACTAACCAAAACAAGAGGTTCAATAAAACAAGGATGGAAGCTCATTAAGATGAAGATAATGAATACACTAAAACTTGTGTTTTGGTGCATCAATCTAAATACGGAAGCATAATTTCTAAAGCATTCAGGCCCATGCTTCAAGCACAATCCATTCACTTGAAGAAACAAAAGCATGGTTTTCACTTTTTCTTTTGTATGAAACTCAAAAGAAGATGGTGGATTGAAGGACTGCATTCATTCGTTCCCGAGCTCAGCACCAAAAAAACGCAAGAAAATATGTTTGAAAGAAAAAAAAATGGCAACGAGACAGGAGAAAGGCTAAATGGTACAGGGAGCACGTTTTTGGTTTACAAATTCATGGCAGTTACTGATAAAATCATCACGGATAGCATCATGATTGGAATCCAAAACCATTTTCCCAGTTTTGAGTGTATGAGCCACTTTATGCACAACTCGACTGTTTTCGCAAGATATACCGTCCAATCCTAAAACATTTGAATTTCAAGGAAACCGTAAGAAATAATTTCCAAGTAGGCGGCCACCTTTTAGTTTCTTATAACTCTTTTGACCATTAGGCTACCATGATCGTTTTTCCCAGCTCCTACAACTGATGCAAACTGAAGAAAAGAAAGGATCCCCCCACAAGCCACACAATCTCCAAAACTAGTAAACCAAATTTAACTCCCAAGAGGAAAAAAAAAAAAAAAAAATCCTCAAGGGGTGGCACAGTGGTTGTGGACTTAGGCTATGAAGGTATGCTCCCTTCAAAGTCTCAGGTTCGAGACTCACCTGTGACATTACTCATTCGATGTCTCCCGGTGCCTGGCCTGGGGACGGGTGTGATTACGCTTGTTTCAATCTAAAAGGAGACACTAATTCAAAAACTTCTTATAAAAATTCCAGTACATTTAGCAACAACCAAAGATTGATTCTGCATAAATAATCCATACAATAATATACAACAGTAATCTCAGTTTCAACACAATGAACAACTCTAAGCTCCAAAAAAGAAGAAATCACCAAAAAGAAAAAGGGAATGACAGCAAACATGGGCATCAATCAATTTACAATTGCATAACACTAATCCAAAACCAAAAAAAAAAAAAAATAATAATAGAAAAGAATCCATGTGAGTTCTTCTACTCTCTTATGAAATAAGTCAATGGCCTCATCAACCAACCACCACCTTTACTTCTGGTAGAAAACAAAACCCCCAATTTCCCAAATACCAAAATGCAAAACCAAACACCAAAAAACAAGAAGCACACAGAAAGGAAAAGGCAGAGAAAACCACAAAAACCATCACACAAAGCTCAAATGGGGGCAGCCATGGAAACTCCTCAGTGAAGCCATTAAAGAACAAAGCAACTCAATGTGCAGTATAATACCTGAAAAAACAGCAAACATGGCGAATAAACAGCCTCAAGAAACAGAGATTTCAAAGAATCAGAGCCCAATTGAGGAATCGAAAAGGAAAAACAAGAACAGGGTTGGCAAGTGTGCACAAAAGGGGGAAGATTTTTTAAACATTCATCAACTAATACAACAAAGCCAAGTTTTGGGATTGTGTTTATGAATGCTGCATTTGTGTGTGTGTGTTTTGGGTTTCAGAGAAGGTGGTAAAACTGGTGTCTGATGCAGAGAGAGAAGATAAAGAGAGATTGTGTTGGAAAAAAAGTTGGTTGAATTTGAGAGAATGAAAGGCTAATTAGGCTGTGGCTCTACATCAATTTCTATTCCACAATTGCCCTTTGTTCTATTTCTATGTTACTTCACCAAGGGATTACTGATAAAAATCTATTGCTAACTTGCAGAATCATGTGTTCTCCATAGTCCATATCAGCAAATATCTACTTTCTGACCGATATGGCAAATGTCCGTCATCTCAGCAAATCTGTATCGGTCCTCGTCCCAAGCAGCCAGAGCCTCGGAGCATGTCAAAAGGGTTGGAGATAGTTTGGCATGAGATTCGGCATATATGGTGAGAATAAGGAAGGGATAGTGTTTAGGACTTCAGAATCTTCTTTTGTTTTGTATACAGTTTCATGAAAAAACTGGAAAACCCGAAATTATACATACGTAGAGGAAAAAGAGACAAGACATGTTTTTGTATTAGTACGAGTCCGCCAAAGAGGATATGTTTTGCGATAAGGGAATAGTGACGAAAGGGAGACCTCGAGCATCTCGAAGTGCTGGGTTTATCTTTGTGTTTTTTTCATTGTAGTGTTCTTGAGACTGCTTGTGTAGACATATTGTTATGCTATTGTATTACAGCAATATACAGTGGTGAAGTTTTGGATACCTAACAATATCCTGGCAACAGCTTCAAATAATCAAGGTGAGTAAATGATATTTTTAAAATCTTAACTAATTTCATAGTGTGGAATAATGCTAAAATACTAACAGCTTCATTTGGATGTTCAGCAACTATGAGATGAGTACATTATTGTTCATATTGTGATGGTTTTGTGTCTTCTCCAAAAAAAAATTGTGATGGTTTTGTGGATCCTATACAAATGAGGTAAAAGTATCGAGGTGGAAGAAGATAATAAGTTGTGAATTTAGCCAATGAATTTTTATTCAAATATTTACATGACATGATTAACTAGACCTGAAAAATAACAATTTGATAGTGGTGTGTGTGATAACTTGACTGACAAATGATATCTTGATAGTGGTATAAGAAAAGTAAAAGTGATAAATAAGAATATACAAGTTTTGAAATTTGTGGTAACATGAAACACATCTTAAACTGATCTTTTTGCCCACTCATCATTCACCCTTATTTTATTAAACTAAACAATTATTTCTTCTCAACTCAGCTTACTTCATTGCATAACATTATATCAAATTATCATTCATAGAGGAAAAGGCAAAGCAGCAAGAGAGGTTTGACTAAAATAGTATTAAAAAGTTTAGAATTCTTTTTTTAATTTGTCCTTCCCAAAAATAAATAGAATTTAAATTAACCCATCTGAAATTTTGTAGTAGTTACTGTTAACCAATATTTAAATAACTATGTTAATGACTAAGCAGAGAAAGTTTCAACCATAATTAGTCAAAACTACTTTACACCAAGTCAAAACTGATATCAAACTGATAAAAAAACCAAATTTCCCTCCTCAGATTTTACCCAAAAATGAGAAAATGGTAGGATTAAATTGTGTAGTATTGGAATACATATAGAAGTATTGGAATACATATAGGTTTTATTGGTATACATCCTAGATAAAAATTGATAAACAAAATTGGCCATAGAAACTGTTGAAAATAGATAACTTCTTGACACCTAACAAACAAAATAGAGTATAATAAATGGTCACCCTTTTAGATCTCCTTGGTGACAAACTAAATAGGCTATGAATGGGATGGTGACCCACAAGATATATCCTCCAACCATATGTGTTTTGTGCTCCTACTAATCAAGTTGGGCAAAACTTCTAAATGTCGTTTCACGGCTTTGGCACGACCCAAGAGTTTATTGCGAAAAGATTTTGGGAGGAAGGAGACAATATTGGTGCAACAACATCAAGTAAAATCCTCCCAAAAATTGAAAAGGAATCATAATAAGCCTGACCTTATGGTTCTCCAATAGTAGCTTTTGGAATGCTCTGCAAGAACATGGCTCTTGCAGCTGCATCGGTTGAAAACCGACCGAGCGTCGCAATTGTAGCTGTCGTGCAACCAAACTTCTCGATTCCTCTTGAGATCATGCATGTATGACTTGCCTCCACAACGACTACCACGTCTATTCCTAATAACGATGAAACCGTCTCTGCTATCTGCCTAGTCATTCTCTCCTGCACTTGAAGCTTCAAACCATAGAAATGTACAACTGAGTTCAGAAGTGATTTCTCAAGGGGAGTGAGTCCATCAGTTCTTAAAAACCCGATGTGCACGACACCGTAAAAGGGGAGTAAATGGTGCTCACATTGGGACCAAAACAAGAAATTCATCTCTGATTGAATTCGTTTTTCGGAGAGGTTACCATTCTCGTTGTGATCAAAATGAGTTCTACCATTACCATTAGCAATCCCATTGAGCTTCTTTATATCTGTCTTCATATCCACGTTACAGTTTTGGAAGTTCATTAGCCAGTTCACAAAGTGACCAGGTGTTCCAACAAGCTCTTTCCTTGATGGGTCTTCACCTAATGACCTCAAAATTGATGTCACTGCAGAGGTCATTTTCGGGTTTATTGCTTCGATTCTGGTTGAGATTTTAGAAGCGGAAGGAAAATGAGATGGGCACCAAAGTTGAGCATTTAAATCTGGAACACCAGTTTTGCTCAGATCTGTGCCTCTGAATTTTAAGAGACTAAAGAAGTCCATCCAGACATCAGCATCTTGGTTTTCGAAAGCTCCTGAACCAGATTGAACCTGTAACTTGACCCATCCCGAGGATTTTGAATCGAGAAAGACCGACTCCAAGCCGGGGAAATGGATGTGCAAACAATTGAGTACAACAGCAACGCCTCCTGGCTTGATACCATGGTGCAAAGCTGAACAAATTTGATCAGCCAGACGCTGAGGCTTTTGAAGTCGCTTCGCAAACACGTCTGCTACTCGAGACAACTTGCTCAGCCCTACAACTCGCTGACCAGATGGAACATAGCCCACATGACATTTCACTTGAAATGGAAGCAAGCATGACTCACAATATGAGAAGAAGTCGAGATCTCGAACAACCACAATCCCACCTGCACCTCCAGCCTGACCAACACCATTATGCAGTCCAACTTCAGGAAATAAAGCACTTTGAATGATGTCCTTTGCTGTTTGTCTGTAGCCTGAAATAAATTTATCTTCAGTTAAACAAATAGCAGTGTAGTATATGATTGAAGAGATGGTAATGTGCATTGAAAATTTCTCAAATTTTTATTACATAGTTTCAAACCAAGCAATTTTATCATCTTTTCTCCTTTACTTTTGTTTTAGTTTTTTTCTTCTTCAAGTTTGTTGACGATAATTATGCGATTTTGCAAGTCCTTGAGAACGAAACCCAATGTATGAAACCATCCACCAAATTCAATGCAGTAAAAAAGAGACAAAATAAGGATACAGTGCTGTTAATTCTCAAAACCCAATGTCTCAAAATTTCATAATCTCAGAACACATTCTGAAACAAATTATGCATTATGAAGAACCCTGAAGTTCTTATGTCCTCTATCTATGCACAAATACAACAAAACTAGTCAAAATGATGAAATTTCAAGTTTGTGGCAGTAATCTGTTGAAATTTTGTGCTTCTATTCTTTAAATTTGGATTAGAATCCAAATATAATTCTAAAAAGAAAAACCAAAAATGAAGTGTTATTGGTAAATAAACTTTGTTTATATATCCACCAGTGTCCTTGTGGTAAACTTCATTTTAAAAAATATAAAACTGAGAATAAATTACTCTCCTACCCTCATGATTATCCCTCCTTTTCCCCTTTCTGTAACCACTGGTAGTTGACCAACAACTTACAACTAAATTTCAACAAACACCAACCAACCAAAAAATAGGACCAGATCAGTGAAGATCAGTTGACAATTAGACAACATTAGAGAACAAATTGCAATTAAGGTAAAACCATACTTGAACAGAATTTGTGCTAAAGGTTGCACACAACTACACTCTTGAAGATGACATATTCTAAAGAACAAATTGAGAATGATATATTGCAACTGTAAGAGATCATTATATACTAACACAATGGTGAAGTAATCTTCTGCCCGCTAAAGACAAAATAACAATTGACAAGTGCTAGTTAGCTTATTTAAATTAGAAAAGAAGAAAAAAACAGAGGCAAAAAAGATAGAAGCTTCAGTATGTACTGAGGCAATAAGAGCAGGTTAAAGATTCATGATATGTTTTCCAAGATAAAAACATAAATTTCCTAGGAGCAAGCAAAAGTTAAGAATGTTCATTTTGTCCAATGTTTTTGGAATCTACAAGGCAGTTTGGTAGCTAGCTCTATAAGGAAAAACAAGAGAACAGTCAGCTATATATGTTTCCACAAAATATTTTTCTAATGAACAAAAAAAAACAAAACAATTCACATAAACCACTTCCAAACAATACAAGCCAAAAGGGTTGTCTTGTCTCATAATGATTAGTTTAAAAACATGCACAATTAAAATAAAAGTGCCATGAGGCAATTCTCAACCATCATGAAGTAGCTCCAGTGGTCGAAGAGGGCCTTGGTGATGGTTCAATCCATGGTAGCTACCTACCTAATATTAATTTCCTACGGGGCTATTTGTTTGGCATATTTGGTAAGATTTAGTTTTAAGAGTTATATTGAGTAGTTGAAAATTGAAAGTTGTAGCCAAAAAATCATTTGGATGTAGTTCTTGTGTAGACGAGTTAGAGTCAAAAACTTGTTTGGGTGTAGATTTAAAATGAGTAGTTATTTTTAATGAATAAAAAATAAATATTGAAAAATGAGTTATTTTGATTGATTTGGAAGAAATGATTAAAAAATTAGTGTTGAAATGATTGAGTAGTTATAAAAAAATGAATGGTTAGAAATGAAAGTTATTTTTAAAAGAAAAAATGAGAAATAGTCAGTAAAAAAGTTTGGATGTAGGTTTTCAAGGAGTAGTTAATAAATCCTAAAACTAAATCCTACTAAAATATGCCAAACAAACAGCCCTACGAGTTTGCCAGACATCAAAATGTTGTAAGGTCAGGCATGTCCAATGACAATAGTCGAGGTAACCCAGTACAATCACGAATATTAAAAAATAATAATAAAGGCAATCCTGACCTCTTGTCCCTTGTCTAAGAGCCTTAGCTACACGGAGTGGGGTGTTTTTGATGCCCT
The DNA here is from genome assembly GCA_037832685.1 of Sicyos baderoa. NCBI lineage: Eukaryota > Viridiplantae > Streptophyta > Magnoliopsida > Cucurbitales > Cucurbitaceae > Sicyos > Sicyos baderoa. Next base: position 6,342,459 of record JBBMEF010000021.1, on the reverse strand, counting down.
CTCTGTTGGTATCTTCCCCTAAACCCTGCAACAAAACTTTCACAGCATCCATTATAGCAATGGTTTCAGGTTCTTCCTCAAATTTAGTCCCATTCTCAACCTCCAAATCCATTGAATCCCAACACAAATTCCCCAAATCCCAATTAAGAACAAACCCAACTCCAAAAACCCAGATCAGATCATGTGTCACAAGAACAACAAACCCAACTCATCAATTCAACAAAATCTAATGAACAAATCTCAATCACTTGGGCAACAACCAAATATTGCTACAATTTTGAAATAACAATGAACCCAGATAAAGGAATCATCAAAGAATCAGAAAACAAGCCCAAAAGGCTGGATGAAATTAATGTTTGTGTGAAAATGGTTAATTGAATGGGGATTTGCTTTTGCGAAAAAACCCTACACCCACCACATAATATCCGAGGATTAAATACAATTTTTTTTCATTTTGAAGAGATTATTAGGGATATTTGCCTGGAGGATTTAAATTGAGTGCTTATTCACTATTGCTCGAGCAAACAAGTTTTGGTAGCTATTTAAAATAAATAATTTATTTTTAACTATTCATACTCATTTTTTATTTTTTAAAATAATTCTTTATTTTTAAGTGCTCGTATCTAATCATTTATTTTAAATTATTTAAAATAATTCATTTTTAACTACTTATACATAATCATTCATTTTTTAAGTATTTAAAATAATTTTTCATTTTAAATTCATATTCAAATAAGCTATTGTCTCTAATTCTCCTAATAAAAAGACATATTCAAACGATTTTTCATTGCAACTCCTTTATAAAAGTTTAAATACAAACGATTTTTTATAGAAATTTCAATTTTCTAACTATTTTAAATAACTCTTCTAAATAACTTTTTAAACTTACTATGCATCCAAATATCTTTTATAATGATGATTAATATTTTATCTTCTACATTATATTATAAAGATAATTAATATTTTTAAATAATTAAAACATAATTTAAATAGGTGGCATGTTTGTAATTTAGAGTGTGACTTCAGGGATAAAACCGTCCAAAAATGATTTCACCCTTAAGCCACACTTTACGGTAGTACGATTATAATTTTCTTTTCAGCTTCTAGTCTAAATCGGTTCTCATTTATTTTCTTTCTTTTCTTACGTTTTTTTTTTTAAATATGCGGTGATGAAGTGAAAACTATATGAAGAGAATTTGAATGCACTCGGATAACACCCCATTATAATATCTTTCATTTGGAGTCACACAATTTTTTATATAATAAATATAAAAAAAAAAAAGAAAAAAAAAATAAGACATATGACATGGAAGTACTATTCGAATTGCACCCAAACTCTTCTCAAACGATACTATAGATTATGATCCACGAGTAATTTTGGGAGATAAGTAGTTTTTTTTTTTTTTTTTTTGAAACAAGGGAGATAAGTAGTTACTTCAAAATAAGTTTCAATATAAAAGTTTAATTTTAGAATAAAATAAATGGTTTATTTTTTAATTAAATACGGAAGTTTCAATAAATTTCATTTTTAATTTACTTTATTTATTTTCTTTCTTTCTGTAAATCGTTCCCTCCTTCGATTTTTTTTTTCCTTTTTAAAATTTGGAAGTTTCTTTTTTAATTTATTCAAAAGAAGTTTTTTTTGGGGATTTTTGCAGAAATAAACCAAATTGATAAAATATTTAAAGGAAAATTTAAAAAAAAGTTAGCCGGGTATAAAGTAATACTTTTTATACTGTATATTTGATCATGGATGCAATTTTTTTTTAAATTTGCCTAAATCTGTAATTATTTTGCATAATTGGACTATCCAATACAATCTCATTTTTTTTTCCCTCAACCTCTCTATTTTAAAGGATTCTCCTCCATCGAATAGGTCGGTGGCCCTTAATCTATTTCCACTCAAAAAATAATAGTTGAAGGACGAAAATTAAATTTTTGAAAGAAATATATTTTTTTTATCATAGTTAATTTAACCATAAATAATAATAATTAAAAAGAATACCATGAAGAAAATAAAAAATAAAAAAATAAATAAACATTAAGATGGGGCTTGTGTTGCAAGTATAAAAAATGCCAATTGCCGGCTCAATATTACTCTATTATTATTATTAAGTAATTAAGTGACAATTTTGAGAGAGTTCCCTCTCTTTTGAGAACACAATGTTTTTGTGCAAAGTAAGTTAGAGGTGTTTTTTTTAGTACAAGAGAGAGAATTATAAGTACAAATTTCAAAACTAAATACGTGACATTAATATTGAACTGATTTGCAACCAAACAATAAAATCATTGCAACCGTACATAAAAATCAAGTTTTAAACTCAAATATATGAAATCTACCTTTTTATACTACAATTTAACTTTTTAAGTCTCATTAACCTACAAAAATCAAACAATTACACAAACCCAAAATTTTATAATTCAATCACTTTACAAAATCAAAACATAGATTATACAAACTTTAGAACTTTCCAACCCCAAACAACACAAGTTCATAAGAATAAAAAGAAAGGTCATTGGTTTTCAACTCCCACAACTCCTCCTCTATTGATTACAAACTCACAAGATGATTTAGGCAAATGTGGTGCAAAAACAACATGAAGCCATCTTCTAGTTCTTCTTTGTACTACTAACTCACCACCATCAACAACTTCCTCATCTCTCCCCAAAAACAATCTCGAATTAACACAGTTCGCCCACGCAAGCCCGAGCGCCGGGCAGACCCGTCGACCCGAAGAACACAACGACTTCAAATTCCCAATCCTCAACGCATTTGAGTCCATCACATCCACCACCTGATTCGTCAACACCACAGCCAAAGAATACCTCTTAGCCAGCAACTTCAACTTCCCGGAAATCTCGAAGAAAAGAGCCGATCGCCGCTTGAGATCAGACGGGGTGTTGTCGAAATCAGACCGAAACAACGCGGCGATGGAATCGACGACAACGAGCCTCGTGGGGAGTCGGGAATTTTGGTTTGCGAGGAAGGATTCTATCTTCGGCATTTCGTCGAACAGTTGGCGGGCGGAGTGAATTGGTTGGACAAAAATGTGATCGGAGGGATTGGGAAATTGGGGATTTGAGGAGGAAAATGCTTCAGAGAGTTGTCGGAGGCGGCGGAAGGGGAAAGGGAACTCGGTGTGGAGGTAGAGAGAGGAGGCGCTGAGGCCGCCATGGGAGAGTGGGAGCTGAGCGCAGAGGGAGAGTTGAAGGCAGAGCTGGGTTTTGCCGCACCCGCTTTCGGAGACGATCTCGGTCAGGGAGTTGCAGGCGACGCCGCCGCCGACGGCGGCGTCGATGATCGGACATCCGAACGTGCACTTTTGGGTGGTTTCGAGGAGGCGGAGGAGATTTTCCGGCGTCATTTCAGATTCTGAAAATGGCGAGTGGGTTTTGTTTGAATTTTGAGGTTCCCTCCATTTCAAATGATGTATATATTTTTTTTCAATTTATAAATTTAGTTTCCATCCATTAGCAACTTTTTTTTTTTTTTTTTTATTCAAGAAGAATTGAGAGAGTAGATTGGAATCTATATTTATTATGAAAAAATAATTGTATGCTGCGCGGACAACATACATCCCTTATTATAGCCAAATTTTGACCTTCTATTCTTTTTGTTATTTTTTTAAATAGTTATTTCTCAAAATTACAAACATAATAAATGGCCAAGATTTAGTCAATTAAGTGGTTGCATGCTGCTCGGGTAACATGCAATTATTTCTCTTTATTATGTGATTGAAGATTTACTTCTTTTGGTTAAACAAAAAATTCTTATTTTAGAAGAGGTTCTGGTAGCTTAACTTAAATGACATATATATGACTTAATAATTTAGATATTGTAAATTTAAATTTTCTAATTGAATTTTTAAAAGGTGGTATTTTTTCTATGTCTACTATGATAAATAAATTATAAAAATTAATGAGTTATTGTATTTTGTAGATTCTTTTTTTTCTTCTAAAACAAGAACTTCATTTAACAATAACACAACATATTACACCTTAACCTCTCATAAGAAGACCGACCACAAATCGATAGGTGACCCCAACCAAAGAGGAAATCGATAACAAAGGTGACCTCAGACTTGAACTTAATCCAAATCCAAACCCTACGAAGCAAGGAATGTAAACGTTCCAAAGAAGGTCGAATCATCTTCGACACGCATGTGTATAAATTTCTAAACATTAATTTTGATGTAATCTTTAAAACATGAAAACTACTTAAGATTCGTGATCTCCCCAAAAGTTAAAAATACAAACAAAGGGAGAGACGAGCCCAACTTAGTCTACTTTTACCCCAAAACGACCAAACTATAACCCGACCAATGGTACATTTGTCCATCAGCTCGGCAAAGGAACGAGTTATCAAAACACCCTTTTTTCTTTTTTTCTTTTTTGTAGTACAAGTTAGGGGAAGGGAATTACAAATAACGATTCTAGGGATTGAACTTGTGAATATGATAATGAACTAGATTTCTACCAAACAATGAAATCACTAGGCCACCAACCCTTCCGGAGCGTGGCTTAAGGCAGGGTGACCCTCTGTCTCCTTATTTGTTTCTCATTTGTGCTGAAGGTCTCTCTTCCTTGCTGATCAGGGAAGAATCTATTAACCCATCTTTGTGCTTCAAAATCAATAATTATTGTCCACCGATTTCTCATTTATTCTTCGCTGATGATAGTTTGTTGTTTTTCAGGGCTGACGAAATGGATTGTGTTAGAATTAAAGATTTGTTAAATTGTTATAGGGAAGCTTCGGGGCAATTGGTTAACTTCGACAAGTCGACTATTTTGTTTAGTGGGAACG